>JAVTVY010028496.1:0-116320 GCA_036873755.1 Hanleya hanleyi
CAGGAGACGTCTACGGCGACCCTTTATGTGACGTTACAAAGTGAAACCTGGCCATAAATACGAGGGTCAGTCAGAGTGTGCCACCGGATATGACCCCTGAGGATGCATTCCTCCACGGTGATGCGGGCAGGTCTGGCGGTGATGCGGTCACTCCCGGGAAGAAGCCTCCGCTGAGAGAAAGTAGTCCCATGCCAAGGGCCATACGCTAGGGGTTGCCTGGATTCCTGTACTGGGAATGTGCGGAGGATTGATAACTTTATTGAAGTGTAATACAACCTATAAACAGTAGCCGGTGGCTAGTCAATCCGACCTTTGCGGTAATCGTGCAAGAGCACGGCGCTGGTGACCCATGACAGAGCTCAATACACGTGGGTCGGTCCGTATTGCCACGAAAAAAAAATAATACATGAATACATGGGAAGTAAGACTTATAGTAATAAGATAACGTATAGGTATTATACGATGTTATTATGATCAGTGCGACCACAGGATCGAGCGTGTCGTGTCCAGTATGTCTGCGCAAAAAATAAACAAACAAAATGGCGGCGCTTGCTGTGGGAAATCCTCTTTTGGCATCGATCATGCTGTCATCTGGAGGCAAGGAAGACAACTCTGACTAGGCGAAACCTCTGTGGGCCAAATTCCGTGTGATCTCCCTTGATTCTAACATTTGCGAATATGCCCAATGGGGAAACTACACATGGACATTTGCGGTATGGTGTGTGGCATCTTGTTTTTTTCGTCTCACCACGTAGAACACAATGATCGGGGTCGCGAAGCCATTAGTTGAAATTTGTTTAAAAGTTGCATTGCGCATGCGTGATACATAGACAAGCCCATGGGAGACGTTTTGGGGTCTAGGTGAGCCCATATTGGTCCGATTGGATCGAGTGAGACGTCATTGTGAAGCACTGGTAAGGGAGCATCCGACTGGATGGGTGTGACGTGGAACCGACGTCATTCTGTGCATGCGCACTAAAAAGGGGCATGGGAATGGACGTTTCGGGGGTCAAAGTGGGCCACTTTTGGTCCAGATGAGTCGTGGGAGGTGTCAAAGTGAAGCGCTCATACAGGGCGATCGAGTCATGGGTGGGTGAATTTACAATTAGGATTGAGTTTGAACATATAAAATCCAGAAACACGGACTTTACCCCTAAAATAGGGGAAACCCTTATCAACCAGGTCTAGATGGGCTAATATCGCTTCCCAGCGGATCGGCGCCTGCCAAGAGAGGCAGGGTGAGTTAGTGGGTGTATGCAAATTTAGGATTGGGTTTGAACATATAAAAAGCGGAACACGGACCTTGTTGAAAGTCATGAGGGAGCGTCACTTGTGAGTGCATGTGTGTGTGTGGTGGAGGTGTGTGTGTGTGTGTGGTGGTGGTGGAGATAATAACGGTGTGTGGTGGTGGTGGTGGTCGCTCTGATGGTGGTGGTGTCTGTACATATATAGGGATTAACACGTGTCCCTCATCATTCCTTATGTATTGGTCGACTAATAAACATGTCGTGTACGTGTACGTTCTGTCAGAGAACCTTCTCTCGTCGCGATAGTATGCTCAGACACATTCAATGCAAACGCAACCAAGAGACACCACCGAGTCCCGTGGAGTACAGCATCTCTATACGGTGACGGTGAGCGGCCGTACGAGATGTGAAAAGACGTCATGGGTGTTGAAGTTCTTAGAGGAAAGTGTGTCAGCCCCAGCTCCAACACGCGTTGTATGGTATTATAGCCAATGGCAGCCCGAGTACGAAACAACGCGATTACAGAATTTGAGTTTCGTCCCAGGAATTCCTCACGATATAGACGAACCGTATTACTTCGATTCCGAGCAGACCAACGTGGTAGTGCTACATGGCCTGATGAGTGCGACCAAGGACAATTCAAAAATCGCGGACCTATTCACCAAAGGGTCCCATCATCGCAATCTGTCCATCATCTATTTGACCAAGAAACTCTTTCCTCAAGGGAAGGCGTCCAGAGATATTGCCTTGAACTGCCAATACTTTATGTTGTTCTCTAATCCCATCGACAGAGCACAAATCCGTGTGTTTGGTAGTCGAATTTATCCTCAGAACATCGACCATTTCATGCAGGCGTTTCAAGCCGCGACAAGTCGTCCGTACGGCTACATGTTCGTAGACTTAAAAGCTCGTACCCCCGAAGATCGCCGATTGACGACCCACCTGTTACCCGGCTAGGGGTCACCACAACATCATATACCCCTACACCATCCAGCGAGTCCAAATCTGGCAGCACCCGTTCAGCGGCAGCAACCAACCCCTTCATACCATCAGTCCCGGGATATCATCCAACCGTGAAGGACCAATCCAAACTCGTATAAGAGAATGAACACAATGCGAACTCGAGGTTATGGAAGGATGTATTCAAAGAAAGTATGAACGCGGGGATGGGCGAGGCGTTGGAAGCCACAAAAAACAAGTTTCATCACAAAGGGTATTCGAAAGAGGAAGCCGCAAGTTTAGCCCATAACACATTGGTACCCAGATTACGACGGGCTCTACGTCGGCAGTATGTCGACCTCGTGACTCATATGAAATTGCTGGACAAAGACCCAGTCCATATGGAAATCGGAAGAACAGCGCCGATGTTGAAAACCCCAGGCATGAGCTGGACAGCGGCGTATGTCAAAGCGATGACCCAAAAGAAACATTCGTTTGAACGCACCATTAAGATCAAAAGCGTCCCACTATAAATATCCCACACGACATCATTTTCCTCATTTCACCATGAGCACTTTAGAGTCCACGTTGCCTGACAACGAGGGCCCAACAACGAGGATATTATAGCCGAAGCTTTACGTCAAGCCAACGTCGATGCTATTATTGATACAGCTCAAGGTGGGTCTACCGTTCAGCACCAACGCATGCGTTGTCATCTTATCAGGCTCATAGTTGACGTCCAATGGGTGACCCGGGTATGTCTTCCGCTGCATAAGAAACAGATAGTATCCAAAAAGGATACCATCACAACTAGAATCAGAGCTTCTGAGGTATTTCACCAGGGCGTTAAGCTGGGCGTTGGCTGGCATTACTGTCTATAAAGCAAGCGTACTTCAAAAACGCGCACAGTCGACGTTCAACCATCAACATGGGTTATACATGCTCTCAGTGCGAACGTTCGTTCACCTGTCATTACGATATGATGCGACACCAGAAGATTATACATGGGATTGAAGACTCCGAGGAGTCCACTGAGGCGGATCCTGATACAGAGACTGCTGAGAGTCCACCTACTGATACCGAAACAGCTTGACCTCAGATAGCCTACATCCCAGGGAAGTGAGGCAGAACCTACCTTCTGTGATCGTACTGTGCATGAAGCTATTAATACCCATGCTGCGGCAAACGAAGACGCCGGACACGATAACTTACAACAGGCGTACATCAAAATGCGCCCCTGCATCAGGAAAACAGCCATGGCCATCTATGAACGGTATAGTCTGCTACCGTTTGAAATGAAAGGCGGTTCTACGCACAGGTCCATCATGAAGACCAAGAGTCACTTGGAAGAGGTTATGGGGTTGCCACCCACCGAGGCCCTGCAAAATGCGATCAAACAACTGTTCCGGAATATGTTGCCTCGACGGTATCCTGGCCTGCCCGACGACGATTAGAACAAACGGATCAAAGCGAACATGGCCGAAGATTGAACTTTCTGAAATGGCGACTTCTGATTGGACAAGAGCAGCCGAGAATACATCTAACGGGCAAGAACGAATATCACAGATGCAACGCCAAGTGACGGCCTCTGATTGGACAAGAGCCTTCTTGAATTGCAAACATACCCAACGCGGTTCCCTAAGCTTGGAAATGATGTAACATTGGGGAGAATAAACTATATGGAAACTTGTGAACGAGTTGATCTTTCTTTCTTTCACCTGTCTGCATCATGGCGTCAAGGCGCTGGTGGGCGTTACGATAAGGCGTTAAGATCATCTCGTCAAGGCGTTATGCTAGGGTGTTAAGGCGTAAAGATAGGGCGTTAAGGCGGTGAGACAGGCGTTAAGGCTTTGAGACAGTCGTTAAGGCGTTGAGACGGGCGTTAAGGCGTAACGACGGGCGTTGACGGGCGTCACTGCATTTTGATGAATTAGTGGCAATTCCATGGAATATCTAGAAAATCAGAGCTTCTGAGCTATTTCTCCAGGGCGTTGAAGCCCTGTCCATAAAAGCAAGCGTATCCTAAAGTCGTACACGGCCGAAGGTTGAACTTTCTCAAAATTGAACTTTCTCAAACGACGGCTTCTGATTGGCCAAGAGCCTACGCGAATTGTAAAGATACCCAACGCGACTCCCCCAGCGCGGGTATGATGTACTGGAGGAGATATGTCATCAAAGCTCCCGAGCTAGTGCATCTAATTCCGCGTAAACCGGTACTAGGGACCGTGTGGATACTTGATATTCTCCACATGAATAAAAGCGCGGCTGAGATACTGAGGCTACGTCCGAGAATCCACCGTATTCTCGGATGTGAATGTTAGGTGTCGACGTATACTTTCCTGTAGAGTCATATGTTTGCTGTTTAGTCGCCAGACGTCGTCAATTTTCCCCACCTCTTGCATATCGCTCCAATGGCCATACAGCAAGAGAAGGAGAATCCCCCTGGTCCTAGATGGAGTTTTCTGTTTGCCTCATTCGATATTAGCCCTTCTAGACCTGGTTGATAGGTGTTTCCTCTACTTTAGGAGTAAAGTCTGTGTTCCCCTTTTATATGTTCAAACCCAATCCTAATTTTACATACACCCACTAACTCAGCCTGCCTCTCTCGGCAGGCTCCGATCCACTGGGAAGCGATATTAGTCCATCTAGACCTGGTTGGTATGGATTTTCCCAATTTTAGGGGTAAAGTCTGTGTTTCTGGATTTTATATCTTCAAACTCAATCCTAATTGTAAATGCACCCACCCATGACTTGGGAAGTGACGTCACAAGTGGGTCAACAGAGCCCCCTGGTGTCAATAGGATGGCTTTTGCTATTATATTACTACTTGTTCTGTGTAATAATGATATAGAGGAACGAGCTCCATTTAATTTTATCGTGTCCAGTGTATGATAACCTGCGATATGATTTATTGTCTGAAGTTAGTTTTATATTTGAGGAAAATTGTCAAAGAATGTCGAATTCCGAACGTCTGTGTACAATTGTATCTTATGGCCAAATGATAGCGAGTAGTGCCAAAACCTGCTTTTTAAATCTTAGAGTGTCCTCTTAATATATTGTGTCTCACTGTTAACTCTCTCTCACAACTTTATGTAGAGTGGCACCTGTATATAAGTTTTTATTATGTGTTTACTCTTATGATGTATATGGATGGTGAGGCATTAAAAATATATATATCGATCTATCTATATTAAAGATATACGCCAAGGGTGCTTCTGCTTTTTAAAGGTTGTGACCAAAAACATATTAAACAGCTTCAATGCGTTCCTACCGTATTCTGTGTGGATATCGTTCAAGACGAAAAGCTGGATTATCTCTTCGCGTGTCACAAATATGGAATATATTTTAATCTAGTCTGACAACAGGTTTGTGTACTTCAAAGAATTCTTATGCAGAATAAACATTTTGCACACTCTCCATTTAAGCTCCTCTCCATGTGGTAGACAGTAGAATATTTTCTTCGTATCGAAGACAGTTAATGACATTCAACTGCAGTCCAAAGTAATTAGCAATGCGGTGAAGGTTTACTTGGCAAGTGTGCATTTTGAATCAGATGATTTATCATGGGTTCGTAATTTAGCAATGACAATGCAGTAGAAAGATTACATAAGTTGCTGAAAAATCAACATAAAACAGGAAATTTGATGAAGCTGGATGCATACTGTGAGCTATGAAATACTAGTAATACCCTAAATCACATGAAAAAGTTAACTTTTCTGGCAATCGCCAAGGTCGCCATTTTGAATTTGGCAATGCTAGACTATTTGCGGCAAGCAATTATTGTACCAATCATTCTGCAGCTGTTATAATTCTGACTCATAATCGTTTGACACTAGAGCGCTACACAATGGGAAAAAGCGCAATTTTCAATTAAAACTCAGATTTGGCAGACTCTGACCTTAAACAGCTGAATTACAATTACTAACACTGTCAATAACTGTTGCAGTTGTTGTTGAGGGATATTAGCGGAGATATTATTCGCTACGCGGGCACAATGTAACGCATATTCAGCAAAAAGTTGATTTGTCAGCCACTTTGGTAACCATAGTTTACAAGGCTTATGCATTGCTCAGTAACATAGATGTTTTGTGTGAGGAAATGCATCCGCCGCTAGCAAACATTGTTTCGCTCACCTAACGCCAAAATACATCTATGATACACTTATGTGCACGAGCTGTCCGATAAATCGCAGCGGTGCCTCAAGTGGTTCATATAGGCATATTTCACTGATATTCTTTCGAAGCTTCTGTGTGCATAACTGAATCGATAATAGCCATGTGTATAGTTTGTATAGTTCGTATTGAAGCCCAGCGTACTGATAAGCCCTATGTACATCATCAATATTCATTTCGCAACCCATAATACCAATAGACCCTTCTTAGTTGTGAGCTCTATCGCATAATGATGCTTTAGAAACAAGAGCTGTTCTACGTTATAATTCTAAGTGTTGACATGATATTTTTACTGACATCACTGAAAACTGTTGAAATTATATTCTGTATATGGACGCGGAAATGCTTCATGGACGATAGCTAACTACTGAAGTTCGTATCTTGCGCTTGTAATCCCTCGGGCAGGCAAAATCGATCTGCTTACATAAAATGTTGAAGAACATGTATGCTTGAATGACTGATTATTAGAGGTATTACAATAATGTACAGATGCATGTAACGCAGTCCAGACCCTGCGAGCATATCAAAGACTAATATATGGGATGGATCAGCAAACTATACACATACAATTGTTTTGGTTTAAGTCCCTTTAAACTGGACAAGAAATCATTGCGATAAGCTGATTCCCAGAGCTTATATTTGTAATGAGCTACACAGGACCACCCAAAGCTGTCTTCACGTATCGACGACTCTATTGTGGTTGCTTATACTCTCGATTCTTCCAGAAGGTAAACAAGTTTGCTTTCAATCGGTGATCGAAAATAATTTCTGCGAAATTTTGAATTTTTCATTATAAAAGGTTTTATACAAAAAAATTCGTTTTACGATGTTATATAACAAGGGGGGAGAAACATGGCCCGCTCGTCAACATGTTTTCTAACTGGTTATTTCTCCTAGGGCCGGTGTTCGCGTAGTCGATGAGCACGAGCCATTGAGAACTCGAGGCGATTTGGACACCGAATCATATACGGACATGCATAGCATTAATTCTCGGGAATTGTGGATCATTCGCGAGTGCTCGGCCTATTCCATCGAAGTCATAGTACCTCGCGCATTAATGGTGTAAGAATTTTACACCGCTCCGGTATAAACCGTGATCCGCCGCACGTGAGGTACACCACATGCTATAGGATGTGTTTCTTACATAGGATGTGCGCTTACATCTCCGTTATCACAAGATAACATATAAATTCAAATGAAATGGATATTCTCTTGATTCTATTCTCTTCTATTTTGAGGTGTTTCTCAAGCCTGATCTCCATGGTGACGGAAGTCATACAGCTGACATGCGCTGTTCGGAGTTTTGGCGTAATACTGTACTTTCAACATGGACGCCAATATGGATTCCTAGCCGTGCGAGCCGAGGTACTAATGTCCTACATTATCCGAGACCGTGCCGAGTGATTGGGAATAGGTGTTCAGATGGATCGTTTTTATTCAAATCAGCCATTCAACCATTTAGGAAGCCTGGACCATCCTGCAGTTACAAGCGTCTGGTCCGTCATTCATAATTCAGCCGTCGTCCATTACAGAATATCCGCGTTCATAATCCAAAGACCTATTCCATATTCCATATAGCAGCATTAGCACCAAATTCAAAAAGACAATCATAGTACACATAAACATAGGCTAGTTTTCTGTAAGAGAGAAGCGGTCAACAGTTTTCAATGATGCCGACAAGACATCATGATGTTCCAAAAATATCAAATCCGTATCGCTGATCAGTATTCGTAATCCATGTGATATTCGTTGTAAAGTCGCCATCTAGAGAATGATGTATCTCAGTCACGCTTTGGTTGTGCCTGTTCATATGAGCACCATGAGGATCTTGAAGTACATGGGTTCATACGGCCTAAGCCCCGGGTTAAGCGGAATTAGACACAAGTTACGAAACGTAACGCCATAGATCTTGCACTCTACGCTCGTATTTTGCTATCAGCATACGATATGTATCGCCAAATTTTATAAACTTCGAGTGGAGGCGCTTGGTGGTGTAGCCCTGTTTTATAAGTTTCTGCAACAATGTTTTGTGACGTTGATTAAAATCGTCACGTTTAACACAGGATCTAGCAAATGCTACTAGACGAGATGTGTATACGCCATATGCAGATCCCACTGGAATATAACTGCCCAGAAAGGGATAGTTTACAATGTCGAAATGGCTTTTGCGGAGCGATATCCGTTGCCTTCACCCGGTGAGGTACACATTTAGGAAGTGATGTGAATGTTATACTTTAGACACCAATCTTAGACTTATATATTCCATGGCCTTCAACAATATACAAATATATGAAAAGAAGAAAAATGGGAGTCTCTAATAGTGACATACTATGAGAAACATGAACAGCGGGGAAAAAAAGAACGCAAAATCAAGATATAGCGCAATTCATATTTATTAATCAATTGATAATATGACATTGCAATATAATATGCATTAACTACTACTCTTTCATCTATGAATGATTCCTATAAAAGCTACTTTACTCGTAAACATATAAGATTTTTAGCCCACCAAATCGCTTTTTGTCCGTGGTCCGTCGTCCGTCCGTCCGTCGTCCGTCCGTCGTCCGTCCGTAAACAATTCTTGTTACCGCGATTTCTCAGGAACTACTGCATGGATCTTTCTCACATTTGGTACACAGGTTTCCCTTGGGGTCTGGTTGTGCAAGATACCTTTTCTGGTCCGATTCGAAAATCCAATATGGCCACAAGGCGGCCATCTTGGATTTCCCCATGAAACCTTGTTATCGCGATTTCTCAGGAACTGCTGCATGGATCTTTCTCAAATTTCGTACACAGGTTCCTCTTGGGGTCTAGTTGTGCAAGCTACCTTTTCTGGTCCGATTCGAAAATCGAATATAGCCACAAGGCGGCCATCTTGGATTTCCCCATGAAACCTTGTTATCGCGATTTCTCAGGAACTACTGCATTGATCTTTCTCAAATTTGGTACACAGGTTCCCCTTGGGGTCCAGTTGTGCAAGATACCTTTTCTGGTCCAATTCGAAAATCCAATATGGCCACCAGGCAGCCATCTTTGATTTCCTCATGAACCTTTGTTATCGTGATTTCTCAGGAAGTTCTGCATGGATCTTTCTCAAATTTGTACACAGATTCCCCATGGGGTCTAGTTGTGCAAGATATCTTTTTCAGCCCAATTCGAAAATCCAATATGGCCACCAGGCAGCCATCTTGGATTTCCCCATGAACCTTTGTTATCGTGATTTCTCAGGAACTGCTGCATGGATCTTTCTCAAATTTGGTACACATGTTCCTCTTGGGGTCTAGTTGTGCAAGATACCTTTTCTGGTCCGATTCGAAAATCCAATATGGCCACCAGGCGGCCATTTTGAATTTCCCCATGAAATTTTGTTATTGTGAATTCTCATGAACTACTCCATGGATCTTTGTCAAATTTGGTACACAGGTTCCCCTTGTGGTCTACTTGTGCAAGATACCTTTCCTGGTCCGATTCGAAAATCCAATATGGCCCCCAGGCGCCCATCTTGGATTTCCCCATGAAACTTTATCGTGATTTCTCCAGAAGTACTGCGTGGATCTTTCTCAAATTTGGTACACACGTTCCCCTTGGGGTCTAGTTGTGCAAGATACCTTTTTTGGTCCGATTCGGAAATTCAATATGGCCACCAGGTGGCCAACTTGAATTTCCCCTTGAAACATTGTTATCGTGAATTCTCAGGAAATACTTCATGGATCTTTCTGAAATTTGGTACACAGGTCCCACATGGGGCCTAGTTGTGCAAGATAACGTTTTTGGTTACGCTTCAAATTAATACGGTATTTCAGAGTTGTGACGTTGCATCACAAGAGTAGGCGGATCAAACGGTGGGGCATATTCTATATATTGACTATAGAAAATATCCATACCTTCACCTTCTATATCAAGGAGTTCAAATGATTCCGAATTAAAATGTATTTCTTCAAATTTTAAATCAGTTTACTTTAGTCCATGCCATTGCAAGTGAACTGCCCCACCGTTTCGTCTGCCAACGGGTCGCCTGAACGAAGGGACGTCACTCTTGTGACACAACGTCACAAGTCGACAACTGTAGACTACTGCGTGTTTCGATCCAAGAGAGATAATCAGAATTCAGACACTTTTAAGGTTTCAACATTACTGCACAGACCGGATCCCTTCAGTATTAAGTTTTGTACCATCTTACTATTTTCGAGCATGGTATCTTAAAAGAGATAACTCAAACTAGCCCAGTAAACAGAACAGAAATAGCGTTCGTTCCTCATTATAAAATCTTAAGTATGTTTCATAGCTCATGCGAAAGTGTCAAAGAGATTTGTCTACCCAATCATGACACATGCGGAAAAAAAATACTACAAAACAAAGATGAAGGATCCTCTGGACATTCACTTTCAGACTAACTTTGCTCATTTCACTTGTACTATAACAACCGACAGACATCAAGTACAGTTTCTAGAAATCTTGAAACTCTTGAAACATAGAAAGATAATATCTTGGTGTTTTCCAGTGTCCCTTTTTCGATCTTTTTCGCTCAAATTCGAAATTATGCAAACAAAATTACAAATCATTCGTTTGTTCTTAGTAACAATGGACAAAAAGATCCTCCTGTCATTAGCTTACAATTATCGGACAATGGTGGGCGCCAAGATCCTTCAGGATCTCTCGTTAATACTTATATTCAAAATATGTGCATGTGAATATGTGGATATGTGTTTATGTTGATGTATGGATATGTGGGTTTTGGGGTTTGTGGATGTGTGGATGCGGTTGTGTGGATGTTTGGATTTATGGATATGTGGTAGTGTGTATGTGGATGTGTGGATTTGTAGCTGTGGATATGTGGATGTGTGGATGTGGACATGTCGAAATGTTGATGTGGAAATGTGGATATATTATGACCAATTCTGAAGATTTTCGTTAAGAATATCTCCATAGTCGAGTCTGATCATGAAACTGCCGGCAGCTGCACAACCGGTGTTCGAAGTGACGTCAGTCGCGTGATAGGCTTCTACAGTGACGTCAACAAAAGTCATATTCACCGATCGGTGAATATAACATTTTGGCCGGTGAATATTATACAATTATGTGAGATATCACGTGACGTTCAATGGGCCAATCAAATGAAGGAATCACTGCTGGTCATATAATAAAGCTTATTGTGAGATATCACTGACCGCCAGTGAACACAAGGGATATTCGCCACCAGTCATATAATAAATATGATTATGACGGTGATGGTGACGGCGGTGGTGGTGAAGGTGATGGTGATGTTGGCGGCGGAGCGGTATGTGTGACATGTATAATGAATCAGCATATACACATCATTCATCTCATATGCAAACAATCTTATGACTAACACTATTAATTGAGCATATTAGTGATGTTATAATGACGTCATCAGCCAGAAACTAGGCTTATATATTCAACAGTGAATATTTTTGAAATATTACTTTTCATTTCATTTTCATTTCAAGCTTTATTTATAGTCGGTGTTCGAACATACAAACATTAGCTCTTAGGCTAGTCTTACCGACTTATCAGAAAAGAAATCTAAAACTATGGGATAAAATAAACACGCATATAAATATATCACATAAATGGCGAGGTGCACTATCACAGTTAACATGGTATATGGTATAGAATTCGTGAGATAAAAAGTAACATTAGATAAAAACATACAACTGATAAAAGCATACAACTGACATACATGGATAAACTAAGTAGTTTTCACATGGCACAGATTACACTGACAGTCTGGACCACTCCAGGTAGATAAAAGCTTTTTAAAAACTTTAAAATCGGTTGCTATTCTAAACTCATTAGGGAGTAAATTACATAAGTGAGCACCGTAATATGTAAAAGAGCTCGTACCTGTCTTCACTTTTTTAGCATCTGGTAGCGTGACAATATTTCCCGTCTAAATTTTTTTATGTTATTTCGGAATTGGAACAGGTCAGAGAGGTATTTAGGTGAAGCACCATTTAAGGCCTTAAACACTTCCCGAGCTAGACATTTAAGCCTGTTGAGTGCCAGGCTAGATACACCAGTACTAATTAAAAGATCATTGTACGAACTATAAAAATCTTGATGTACAAATTTCAAAGCTCTAAAATGTATTTTCTCTAGTTTCTTGGTATTTTCTTTTACACAGAAATGCCAGACAATTGGACAATAATTAAAATGTGATCAAATGAACGTCTTATAAATACACAGTCTAGCCGCCTTGTCTAGGTACGGGGACAATCTATAGACAGCATTAAGTTGTTGACTAGCTTTCTTGCATAATGTGGAGATATGGGTACTGAAATTAAGCTTTTTGTCCAGATCGATGCCTAAAAGTTTCACATTGTCTTTGCATTCGATCCAGACATTACCAATCCGCAATTTCTTCCCTTCATTCTTTGTGTTACAAAGTAACATGCATTGAAATTTGTCGAGATTAGCTTGAAAGTAGTTAACTCTAAGCCATTGTAAAATCCTTTTAGAGTCATTCTCCAGAAGTCGTTTCACTTCTGGAATAGTTTCACCAATGACTGAAAATGAGTTATCATCAGCATAGTTATATAGCTTTGAGTGAACTATACATACAAATATATCGTTGATGTGGATATTAAATAATATTGGTCCTAAAACCGAGCCTTGAGGAACACCTCGGGTAACGGTTAGCCAATCACTCACGCAGGATGGAAATCTTACACATTGTTGCCTGTTTGATAAATAGTCGGCAATAAGGCCTACAGCTGACTGACTAAGGCCATAGGCCTTCAACTTGGCTACCAAAAGAGAGTGAGACATACAGTCAAACGCCTTAGAGAGATCCATTAATACTACGCCAGCAGATTTGTTTTTGTCAAGTGCAGATTTCCAGTCCTCGACGAGCCTCAATAAAAGACTTTGACAGCTATAGCCTGGTCTAAAAGCGGACACATAATCATGTAAAAGCTGGTCCATTAATTAATAAAATTACTGTTCTATTCATTCCAGCATTAACAAAGGAAAAAATGGAAGCCATTCTACTGACAGTAATATCGTGGTATAGTTTAAGCCATATTTAATTGATGGATGGTCAACATTTCAACACAATATAAAATATCATACATCATAAAATGTCATATTATACCCTACATATACATGTGAAATCCCATTGAATATCCCCCGCGACGGCGGCATGTGCATAATTCCGGTTTGACTATAATAGAATCTCATAGGACAGAACTTCCTGTCCAATAGGACAACTTTCCATCTTATATGATCCGATAGGGCGGACAACATGTCCTGCAGAATTATATCGGAAATTTTAAAATCCTAAAGGATCCTATAGAAATTTTCGATGAGGGAGATTTTATAGGCGTTAGAATTGTTAGCTGTTGAAATAGTGTTGGAAAATGAATGAAACTATGATAGATATCACGGTCCCAAATAGGGACATACTAGTATACAGAATAATAAACAAATACACTGAAAACCGAACAACTTCTTTTGGTCATACCATGACGAAATGTCCTAGGGATAGTGCATTGATCTCTTGCAGCTTACAAATTGGTACTGTAATTCCGTTACAATCACAACGACGTTCACGGTTAAAGAATGTGGTCGTCTTGTTCCGGCCTCTTGCTCAATACTTGACTGATAATAGGGGCACTCCAAATGTGAATTCCGCGATTCCCTGTCATGACAGACGAAAGATGAAGACGAAGACGGCATTTTTTTATTCCAAAATTTCAAAATACAATCCTAATCTACAGGGACATCTGCAAAGATAAAATTTTATCGCTAAAAACTCAGTTATAAAATCGACCTTGTATATCTCGCTGTACTGAACTGCATGGTCGGGGTTTCCCCCTTCGCCCTCAAATTTCAGGCGAAGTTTGGCTCCCTTCTGCCGATTCCAAATGACTGCCCGAATTTACATTATTGACGGGTTCCAGTAAAAGGTATATATCGACTACCGATTTTGAACCGTTGTAATGGACTGGTTGGTCAATAGAATTCCATAGACACTCAGTGCATCCATAGAAGTAGTATACAAAGGGCATTTAATGCCACATTTGCCGGGGGAGGTAACTCATAAGAGTAAGAACACATAAGAGTTCCAAGTTTTGCAGGTCACGTGGAGGTAAAGTGCAACCTTTGACCTAGAATTCCTTCACGGCGATGCGGTCTGACGGTAATGCGGTCTGCTTCCGCGGAAAGAAAGTAGTCCCCAGACTTCAAATACGCTGCATGGACCGATTGAGTCGAGTGAGGTATCCCCGAAATGCCTGCTTTCTATACTACGGTCAGACTGCGCATGCTCAAAATGATGAAAACGGACGATATATTAGTCCAGTCGGATCCCACTCACACACACACACACTCACTCACTCACTCACTCACCGTCGTTAGTGCATATTCCTCCTCCTCCTCCTCACTCACTCACTCACTCACTCACTCACACTCACTCACTCACTCACTCACTCACTCACTCACTCACTCACTCACTCACTCACACACACGCGCGCATACATTTATTGTGCATTGCGCCGCAAGGTCAATAGGGCTCGAAATGAGCTTTTATACTACTAATCCTTCCTTCATTGCCCCAAAATGCCCATTTTCGCTACTACTCGTACTGATGACGTCACCGATGACGTCACAGATGCTGTGGACATGCCTCAAATGGTGGTCTGCACCACGAGAACTACAAAATGATACCCCACACGGCGCATTCGGACCAATAGTGGCCCATCTCTACCCCAAATACCTTCTTTCTCTGCCCCAAAATGCCCACTTTGGCTACTACTCCTACCGATGACGTCACCAATGACGTCACAGATGCTGTGGACAGCCCTCAAATGGTGGTCTGCACCACGAGAATTACAAGATGACACCTCCCACGACACCTTCGTACCAAGGATGATCCATCTCTACACCAAATACCTTCCCTCACTGCCCCAAAATGCCCACTTTGGTTACTAGTCCTACTGATGACGTCACCAATGACGTCACAGATGAAGTGAACATCCCTCAAATCTTGATCTGCATCACGAGAACTACAAGATGACACCTCCCTCGACACATTCGGACCAAGGATGGTCCATCTCTACACCAAATACCTTCAAAATGGCCACTTTGGCTACTACTCTTACTGATGACGTCATCACTGACGTCACAGATGCTGTGGACAGCCCTCAAATGGTTGTCTGCACCACGAGAACTACAAGATGACACCTCCCACGACACATTCGGACTAAGGATGGTCCATCTCTACCCAAACACACCCTCACGCACCCCCCAAAATGGCCACTTTACTTACTACACCCAATTCCGCATGCGCAGATTGACGCGACTTGCAATAAAAACACGCCATTCTGACTCTACCCTATGGCCCATTTGGACCCATAGTGGTTCATCTCTAATCCAAACACACCCCCACGCACCCCCCAAAATGCCTGCTTTTTATATTACGGCCAGACTGCGCATGCGCAGAATATTGAAAACGGACGATACGTTAATCCAGTCGGGTGCTCCTCCACGAGAGCTTCAAAATAAAACCTCATACGACACCATAGGACCAATTGAGGCCCACCTGGACCCCAAAACGTCCACCCAGTATGGACCTATCCACTGAGCCAGTAGGCCTATGAGGCTATATACAGACCTATCCGGTACCTGGACTTTTCAAAAAATTTCACCGCTTAACTTCGAGACCCCTCCCATCGTGTTCTACATGGTGAGACGTGAAAAACAAGACCAAACGACCCATATCACAATGAACATGTGTGAATTTCCCAGTATGGACCTATACCCCCATAGCCAGTATGGACCTATATAGGCCTATATACAGACCTACCCGGTACTTTTCAAAAAATTTTACCGCTTAACTTCGAGACCCCTCCTATCGTGTTTTTCGTGGCGAGACGTGAAAAACAAGACCAAACAACCCATAGTAAACGCCCCCCCCCCCAAAAAAAAATGACCACCCCCATACCCCATTTAGGCATTTTCCTGTATATTGTATAATACAGGCCCATATTGTAGGGGTAAAGTCCGGGTTCCGCTTTTTATTTATTTATTATTATTATTTTTTTTCTGTGAAAACATACACCCACCCATGATTGGATAGCCCTAGAGGAGTGGGGATACCTCACTCGACCCAATCGGTCCATGCAGCGTATTTGAAGTCTGAAGACTACTTTCTGTCCGCGGAAGCAGACCGCATCACCGCGGATGAATTCGAGGTCAAAGGTTGCCGGAACTATAGTGCACTTGACCTCCACGTGACCTGCACAAATTGGAACTCTTATGTGTTCGGAGGTAGTTTTTGGTCTCTTGAGCTGGTGGCCCCACCTGTCGGATGCAAGAGTTACCGCCCCCAGCAAAATGTGGCTTTAAATGCCCTTTGTATACTACTCATGGATATCTTCAAGTTTCAAGGCATTTGACTGGTCATTTCAAAATTTTCAAAAAGAAATCTAATAAACTTATCGGCTTGTAGACAAAATTAGAAGAAGATTCAGCCAATCACGGAGTTTCTATGGAGATCCACGGATGTCGGATTTGACGACTTCATTTATCTTTGTTTCAGATGGCGGATGCAACAGATGAGGCCAAGGAGGCCGCTTCCGAAAAGGCCAAGTCTTTGACCTCTAAACTACCTCAGATAGGGTCCGTGATCCAGGCAGGCAAAGATGAGCTGGCCAAAATAAACAAGGAAGATATCCAGAGGGACACAATCCCTGTCCATTGCAGTTTGGCCGCTTCTTACGGCTTGTTGAACAAACATACTTTACAGAGAATGGACGACAAGCTGAAGGTGATCATCACTGCCACAACCAAAGCCATCAACAGACTGGATAACTATGAGTGGGATAACGTCGTGTCGTGTATGATGAACAACCCCGTCCTCGAACCCATCGATGGAGCCTTCGTCAACCGGTCCGATAAACTCATCAAGGACGGCATCAACTTCTTCGAGTTTGACGGTTCTCCCGATCACGTCGTTGTAAAGGAGGTACATGCCTGGTTCATTGGACTGATCCAAGACGAGGATGTCATCAAGGACACGAAGATCGACGTGAACATGATGGCGAACATCGTGGGGCAGACGGGGGCCAGGATCACCCATCTTCTCGGACTCTTCCTTCAACACGAGTACCAGGAACGGGACATAATCGACGTCGGGATCCTACGCTACCCCGATATTGAGTTTCCCTACTTCAAGTTGTACCGTATTCGTCTGGTGGCTTGGAGCGACTGCAGACGGATCCTGATGGTTCAGCAAGATAGGAACGGTATCACGGGCCATTTCCACTGCACGAAGTTTAAGCCGAGAGACAGTGTCATCGCTGGACTCAAGAAGGAGACATTTGCCGCTGCGGTCAGTGACGCTGAGGCCCTTTTGGGATGAGCCATTGGCGCGATAACGCGGCAGAAAAAAACGGCTCAAATTTACTCATGACAACTATCGTTTGGGCTTTTACGCTTAGTGCTTGTATATTTACTTGCGATCGTTGTTTGAGAAATACAATGGCGTTTGTCAAAAAAAAAGAAAACTGTCTACGGCCAAGAGGATCTAGATTGCAAAAAATCGAGGATCAAGTGAATCTCCCAAGCATGTCTTCCAGGAAGTCAATCACAAATTTTCTGCTTATGCAATGATAACAACGATTGTATCAATAATATCGATGGTTGCGTCTCATCCAGCTGCAGAATTGTCAGACAAACTTAGTCTCAGTTTTTAAGGCATATTGTTAGTTGCTGATGTAAAAGAGTTTCCAGGATGTGTTATCCCCAATGTGTAGCGCATATATTTAATCGAGAACTCATGCCAAAACCAAATAACTATAAAATGACAATCAAGTTCCCAGAAGAATGACTTGAGATTCCATTAGTACCACGGACTACTTTTACACAGGACAACTGTTATTTTAATCAGTCACATTCTCAGAACTACCGACAAATTTACTGTGCCAAAATCCAACAAATTCAATTGTGTTTTTTTGTGTTGATTGTGAGTAGGATGACATCATCCTCAAGTATCTACGTCGTTGGTTTTTTGTATTGGCTCAATATATAGGTCAGCCAATCAATAACGCTCTTCTATGACACATTTCGACATTCAAATGGATTCGAGGCCAGTGACGTCTCGTGTCTATGCATAAGTTACTTGAACATTGAATGTGACAGATCTATCAAGGCAAATTACAAGTGGGAACGTAGAAACTGACTTTTGTAATGAAGATGTAGGCCTAATTCTCTCAACCGTCAATCTTTCGAAGCGAAACAGAGTTGTTCATGGGGTCCAAGGTGAATTGCAGCATACAATTTGATTTTAACGTCGACTGGCTAAAATGTGGCTCGGGTTATATTAATTCTCTTTTCAACGACACATATGCGGGCCTCATATCTCGTTTCACAAGTGCCTAGTGACAGAAATGTCACTCTCCCGTCGAGTGACATTTCCGGGATACCTTAATTGTACGAAATTTCCACCTATTTCGCCCCAATAAAGAGTTATTAAGGTCCCTAAATTGAATTTGTTTTTACCCGTCCAAAAAATATACATTCAACCACAATCATTTTACACTATCGACGATTGAAACTTTTCCCAGCTCCATCTATTGTGACATAAGATCAACCCTGATTCAAGGAGCTTACATTCAAACATTCATAACCACTGTTTAAGAAAGGCCCAGGACATTTTCTGCTTCGAAAATATAGTCTTATTGGTAGTCGTGTTTAGAAATGTGTTTTGTCGCCTACACATTTAACAAGAAAAATAAACACTTTTCTCAATCGTCATATTCTCTCATTTACCAACAGACACGAACACTTTATTAGACTGATTGAATGGCCGTGGCTGAAAATTTGAAGCGTGTTATGTATTATGACGTACAATTTATAGGCTATCGTCCGTAATGCGGGCATTTGTTTCATTTCTCTCTCGACTGATAATGTTTGCCGGCGAAATAAGGCACTTAAAATATGTTCAAAAGAAGAAAAAAATTGAAACAATATCTATACTGGATATAGTAGGCCGCTCCTATCCCCATTATCTTCTATATATACGTGATATATTGTTTCATATTTCTGGAATATATTACATGCACGAACCTTGGATTACATCATATGGTGCATTTTTTAATCGATAGTTATCGGAAACACAATCTAGGTAAACCAAGATAGTATATCAGGGAAATACCGTGATATTATATCTGAGTTTACCGAGATTGTCAGAAACTTTGCAATGTAAGACATAAAGACAACTAGCGTACGTGATGTGAGTAATTTACTACTGTTGTCTAATTTTCTTGTTATCATTGAGGACTGATTAATATAGGATTATCTACCATTACTGCTGTATTGTAGTTGAGTAGTTCAGTTCCCAAATACTATTGCCTGTGTTACCATTGTTGTTCTCTTGCAACAAAATGTCAGTCACGTGTATTATTGCATGGATAGTCAGTATATAGAAGCACGAAATTCTACTTTCATTAAAATACAGTAAGTTCTGCCAAATGTGTGTAATTTTTTGACCACAGGTTTGCCCATCCTGGCGAGCCCAATTACCGAGTTCTGATTATTTAACTGGCCCTATGAAGACGATTTTTCCCACGTGTTCTGTATCACCATGCAACTCTCAGGTTTGCTCTTCATGTAGTGTTTAGGCATATAGTCACCGGATACTTGGTAATCATGGTATTATTAACCCCCTATCAGGATGTTTTCTGGTGCAGACTATGTACTCTGATGGTTTCCACTGTCAACCCGACTGGTCTATCTGGTTAACATAATACTTCGTGTGAATCGACAGAGCTGAAGGGTGATTCTACTGGAACATAAATCGCTCGCAACGCGACCAGAGACGGTGTAATAATATACATATTATTTGTGTGAGAAAGCCGTGTGTACATATGATAATACTACAAACACATTTGGACGGTACAATTTGCTGTCTATTATCCCCACGATTTACCCTTCCCTAATATTCGCCAAAAATTAGCGTATACATTCTCCACCATGTTTTCGAGATACGACGACCAGAGATCCCATCCAGAACGATCACGGCGAAATTTGGAGGCGGGCAAATTAACTGGGCCAGATTTATTTTCTATTGAAATTTGGAAAGGTGGTTTTGATATATTTAAGAGTCTAATATAACAGAAACATTTTAAAATACACCAAAAACATTTCTGGACCAGTCATGTTTAATGACTAATCAATGCTTGGATCGAAGTCATAGTCAAGTTCCAATTACAATCTTTGAACCCCCGAATATTATTCAGCTCTATAATTTCATCAAATCATCCATAATCAGTCCAAGGGATCATACTAATTGGATAGTTACGTCTCAACGTTATTATGCAACAGATGGTGGAAATGTGCTTATACAACCAGCTGTAATTGTTCAAAACTTGTCAGAATATGGCTACGCTCGTCAAATTACATTGCGTGTTACCTAGTCCAGATGTTTTGCAGCTCAGAACACTGCTTCATGCTAAGCTATATCATTGCCTATGTAGTTATAATGTGTATTAGTACTTATAACGTATGAAAACATATATGACGTGGCTAGTTCCAACTTTTGGACCATGAAAATGTTAAACTCTAGTGCAACCGCCGATTTTTAACTCATTTCCTCGTGTTGTAGATTAGGAGTGCACAGGTACTAAGCAAAGGGCAGACACTTGCTTGATTCAAATATGATTATTGAGACTTTGGCTTTTCTTTTGAGCATTTATACTCTACTTGACACATTTATGCTCTGCTTGACGCATTTATACTATACTTGACGTATCTATAATCTACTTGACTGATCAACATCATAATTGTGTCATTTTATCGAAAGTAAAACAATATACATAAGCGATCGATTCACAAATTTATTCAGTGGAGTCCTTTAAACATGGTAGGCCCCTTCCCAGTATACAGAAGCATATTGACTTCCTTCGCCAAATTCAAGCGAGCGTAATTCGGTTATGAGAATAACAGATAGAGTCTGGCGTCAAATCTGGAAGAGAATGAGGAATCAGTTCGCAATGTAATATTTGTATCACAGGGACCGGAACAAGAGTCTATATATTGGGTTGTATGAGAAGAACGAGCTGAGCATAGCGAGGTACATTCCAATATCACAGAAACGTACAGTAAATCTTTCCCTCGATGCAGATTATTTCATCTATTTGGCGGCTGATCAACAATCAACAAATGGTGTAGAATGTTAAAACAAAATTATGCATTCACGATATGATCGGAGAGACCATTACGTCATGATCACAGGACCGGGTGCAAGATGTTTTTGGTCAATGAGGGAACCACATCCATTACTAGTATACCAATTAGGGACAGACCGATGCAATGGGGCGTGCTTCTCCGTAGCCAATGGTTATCTTCAGTGAATCCTGATCCGTCATTCATTGGGCAGCCGTCGTCTATTTCCAAAGGTCCATAATCCAAAAACTAGCTTCTTAATCCTGCATGTTTACGGAACTGATTGGTCAAGGTGGCTTAGCGTGCCCAATATTACGCTACTGATTAATCACCAGTTTGACTACTTCTACAATCTAGAATTGCTGGTGACAACCGCGGTTGCATTCTGTTCTTCTTAGTTTTTGTGCACAGACATTTACAGTTATCCACTTTAACTGTTGCATAGCTATTAAGGATGCTGTATTTAAAGATTCATAAAACAATACTTTTCAATGAAGATTTGAAAAAAGCAGTTGTTTTCAAAGATCAATTTGATAAATGTCGCATCGAGTAAGCCCGACCCGTTTTCTGTTGTTTCAGAATGGCAGCAGTAGCCGGAGGTGTGGCGGCAGGTGTGGCTGGAGCGATAGTGGTAGCAGCAATAGCCAGGCCTGTACTTAAGGGCATTGCAGAAGCCATTCACGATCAGCTGCACGATGAATCCATCTCCAAGAAGAAGATTCCGGTCCACTGTGACCTGGCCGCGTCATACGGAGGGCTGACTGATGCCAACATTCGCCAGCTCGATGACAACTTGAAGGTCATCATAACGGGAACCAACCGAGCCATCGCTCAGCTCGAGGATTACCGTTGGGACGCCATCATCGCCTGCTTGATGCAAAATAGCCTCCTCGAGCCCATGTCGGACGACGACATATCGCGGGCCGAAAAAATGGACAAATCAGGCTTCAACTTCTTCAAGTTTGACGGCTCCCCGGATGATGACGTAGTTCAAGAAGTCTATGACTGGTTTCGCAACAAACTAATCCGTGACGAGGACGTGTTCGCCGACACACGCATTGATATCGAGGCGATGGGGAAGATTGTAGGGGAGACGGGCGCGGCTGTGGATAGTCTGCTCGCTGTCGTATACAAAGAAGAGTATACAGAGAAGGAGGTCGTAGATGTTGGCATTCTCCGTTACCCGGATTTCCGTTGTCCTTATTTCAAAATCTATCGCATACAGCTGTTAGCCTGGAGAGAATGCGACAGAGTTTTGGTCGGCCAGAAGGATAAGAGTGGCATTGTAGGGAGATACAACTGCTGCAAGTTCAAGCCAAGAGAGAGCGTCATCGCGGCCCTCAACATGGAGACGCGTCATAAGGCTTGTACAGAGGCAGAATACCTGTTCGTCGTCGTTGAGTAAAGATGGGCATGGTCAACATTCGTTGTCGTTATTTCTTTTTTGGATTTTTGCCTTTGCGCTTTGAGATTTTCTGCAATTGATTCGTGAATTTTTAGCGCATTATCTTTATAATACTGCATAAATAACTATATGTACGTGTTGGGTTCTTGGGATTATGTGAACGACATACGAAGGACAAGTGCGACAGCTGATTGCTTTGTGTCCCACCTGATCATACAGACATCAGAATATCGTTTGTGTTCTTGCGAGAAAGATCTCTTGATGCAATGATAAAGCCATGCAGAACTGGTCTAAATAACGTCCTGTTTCAATCAGGAAGACGACGACCGAGACACGTATTTACTCGAACGACATAGGACGAGGACTCATCGTACACTCACGTATCACCAACAATATGGGCCATATTTCGTCCTTAGTATCTGTGTGATCAATGTGGATTTCCGTCTTATGGCCCGTCTCAGAATCTCCTTTGTGGTGTGGTCTGGTTAATGGACCATTCACCATCTACTGGCATCAGCCGACTTAATTACGCGTAAGTGAATGCAACAATAGAGTAAAAGCAACTCGTACCTCCCAGCTTGACAAGTCCAATATGGCCTTTTGATGGATGTAAAGCTAAATGAGCAAGGTAACGTTTTTATTTATCCCCAGACGGTTGGAGAAGTAGCTTTTATTCTGCCGGACATTTTTCTTGTTTAATTATATCGTGGCCAGTCCATGTGCACTGTCGTGATAATTATCACGAGCTTCTAGAATGTCATATCCGGCTTCAGCCGAGTTCTCAACACATTTGAAGCAAAAACGCAACACATCAAACCTTATCAGGATATGCTTTTGCTCCAATAAAGACTTGTTACTTAGCTAGTCAGATTTATTGGTTGCGCATTATTATCGAGACAAGTACGCTGTACCGGTATAAGTTTTGCAAGCTGCGCTACAAATCTGTACGTCATATGAGGGTTCCTCCCGGTCAATCATTTGAAGCAAAAACGCAACATATCAAACCTTATCAGGATATGCTTTTGCTCCAATAAAGACTTGTTACTTAGCTAGTCAGATTTATTAGTTGCGCATTATTATCGGGACAAGTACGCTGTACCGGTATAAGTTTTGCAAGCTGCGCTACAAATCTGTACGTCATGTGAGGGTTCCTTCCGGTCAAACCATACGCGTGCGAATGGCAATTTATTGCACAGATCTAGCAGACATGCGGCATTCAGGATTCATTCAAAGGAGAACACATTTATTGTATTTTATTGCACAAATGAGGGATCATTTATATACGCCCGTTAGTAGCTCTAGTACTATAAATATAGTTTGCGTATTACTCGTGTCGAGCCTCTGCACCTCTCGACAATAGGATATTCCTTCCTGGTCTTTCCATTGACATCGATTAAACGTATTTCTTCGACCGATGATATAGTCCGGTATTGATGTTCGATGACCACTGGTGGAGACCGAAGAAGAGAACGTTAAATTGTCGAAGTATATACCCGAAGCGTATTTCTTCGACCGATGATATAGTCCGGTATTGATGTTCGATGACCACTGGTGGAGACCGAATTAGCCAAGGAAATCCTCAATGGTGTCAACGTTCAAATACGTTCTTCACTGACCAAAAGTACCACGACAAATTTGTAAGCGACAAAAAGGAACGTCGCCGTTGAAGTTAAGAAATTTACTCGTGTGCCTGGTTTTGAACTTCTATACCACTGCACCAAACAAAGATTCCTGGAATGGAAGGCACTCCTTTAGCATTGTAACCATACCCCGACATGACCACCACGTATTACAAAATAAGAGGAGCGATCGTTTTCAGTCTACAATAATTACAACACATATAAGGGAAGTGGGAAGAGGTGCCGACATACTGACAGACTCACATGACTTCACAGTAGTCTTCTGGTTAACCTATTCTAAACCACACATCAATAATCTAACGATTCGTGATTGATATGTGTTGTATCTCAGGTACGGTTTTATTGTTCATGTTCATGTGGCAACTTGAATAACATGACCACACGGCCCCTAACACTGGCATAAGCAGTATTAGATAATTGGTGAGCTGTGTCGCTGTGACAACTCGTACACTGGGGATTGGTGAGCTGTATCGTCGTCAGATGAAAATGACGGCATTTAACACAAAAGACTAGTCCGATTTGGTTAACGTGTATGAACTGACAGGGTCTACATACTAGTAAATTCATATATTACATATGGCCGCCGTCACTACAAAAATACTCCAAAAGTATGAGGGTTCGTTTATTCCAGTCGACAAGTGTGCGTATTATAGCTGTAAGTTCAAACCGGTATCTAGCGTTATCGCGGCCCTGAACATGGAGACGCGCCAAGAGGTACGTGCAAAGGCAGAACACCTGTTCTTGGTCGTTGAGTAAAGATAAACGTGATTAACATATGTCGCAATTTGTTGAGGAGTTTGCCATTATGCTTTGAAATTGGGGTATTGATAACGCGACCTCTCAACAAGGAGATGCATTGCGACTGTTTAAAGGTAATTACGAGACGACGGGGCGAGACGACGGCCGAATATTGAATGACGGACTACACGCTTGTATTGTGACGTAGTCTCACCTGAAGGGTCCATGCATTAAACCTTACTGAGAACGATTCCAGATCCGATATTAGGTTGCTCCGAAGAGTCTCCATTCAAGACCCGAGACGTTGTTCAAAAAAATATGGTGTTTATCCGTTGTCAGACAATGACATACAACCAACTGACAATCCTATGTCAAGCGTAGATTAGTTCCCAGTTACCATGAACCACAGATGTGATCTAAGGGAGAGAGATCTTAAATCCAATCAAACAAACAAACTACTTGACCTAAAACGACGGTTTCGTGTTACCGTTAACAAATAGAGATTTGCCACGTTTTATCTCTATACAAGAATGTAAGCGTTAACAATTAATCATATAAACATGTTCAAATTGTTCCACGTGAGTTTAATTTATTCACAAGTGCAATTGAAGTAAGCTAAGAATGACAAAGACCCGTTCAGAGATATCTTTATTAACTCTAAACGGATCTCATATTTAACCTCAGCTCTCTATCAAACATCCCGTTTCCAAAACATTCTCTGACCTCAGGACCACCACTCTTAACATGGGCACATATACTGTGTAGATTAAACATGCATACATGTATTATACACTGAAAACGATCATCTATCAATTCTATTGTTGATTTTTTACCAAAATATGATTGTCAAATATATTTATTTATTCTCAAAATATAGGGTCTAAACCCTTCAAACCCCATCTTGTTTTTCACATATCTCCTCTCCTCTTATTCTGTCTGAAAACAATAAAAATTCCATATACCATCCTCAGCGAAAAATGTCAGAAAAGAATTGACAAACCCAGGTCTACAGTGTGACCAAAATATGAGGAAAAATAATATTTAATACAATCATAAACACAGCGGGATACAAATAGAAAATTGAAAAAATAAACCAACAAACACAACAAACATGAAGAGGTCAATTGCGGTGTTTCAAGAAATTATACTGTACCTCGGCGTCCAAGAAAAGAACTACCTTATGGTACATCGTCCGTTAAAGTTCTAATCCGTCTTTTGAAAACCAAAAATACAACACACACATACACTAGAAAAAAACTAGATGTTGATTGTTCAAAGACATACAACGATAGAAAAAGGATAAATAGAAAACCGCAAAATACCACATGTCTATGAATTGACCCGGACTTCAGTAGAGGCAATAAGAATTCAAAACGGTCGGGTACGTGTGAAGCAGATGAATAACTCGAGTCGTCTCGCTAATATCATACTCCACACATCCCCCATACCGGAAAGTTAAAGGTTTATCTTTGCAGATGAAACATAT
Source organism: Hanleya hanleyi (assembly GCA_036873755.1). NCBI lineage: Eukaryota > Metazoa > Mollusca > Polyplacophora > Lepidopleurida > Hanleyidae > Hanleya > Hanleya hanleyi. The sequence goes on from JAVTVY010028496.1 coordinate 26,817, forward strand.
TCAACTAAATAGTGACCGCAGTGTCAATTCAGGTTTGTGAAAAATCAAACTCACAGGTAGATCAGACCTGAGGCAGACTCGGTAATACCAAATCATCACCAGCAGGTGAGGTTACAGAGATTGGTTCAGAATTACAACACATATAAGGGAAGTGGGAAGAGGTGCCGACATACTGAAAGAACCACATGACTTCACAGTTTAGTCTTCTAGTTAACCTATTCTAAAGCACATACCAAGAATCGAACGATTCGTGATATGTGTTGTATCTCAGGTACGCTTTTATTGTACCTATTCATGTGGCAACTTGGATGGCATGACCACACGGCCCCTAGCACCGGCATAAGCGGTATTAGATACAAATCAAGAGAGCTATGATGGAAATGCTCTGACAAATCGTATATTGGTAATTGGTTAACTGTGTCGCTGTGACAACTCGTACACTGGGGATTAGTGAGCTGTATCGTCGTCAGATGAAAATGACAGCATTTAGCACAAAAGACTAGTCTGTAAGGCCCGATGTCGACCCAGCATCAACTTCTCACAATGCCAACATATATCAAAGACCAAAAGTTCGGTACAGGGGGCGAGCCTCGGGGACGAAACGTCCACCAGCAGAATCTCGCCATACCCAGGTAAAAATTACAACGCATTTAAGGGAAGTGAGAAGAGGTGCCGACATACTGACAGAGCGACTTCACAGTATAGTCTTCTGGTTAACCTATTCTAAAGCACATACCAACAATGCTCTGTCATCTCGTATATTGGTAATTGGTGAGCTGTGTCGCTGTGACAACTCGTACACTGGGGATTGGTGCGACAGTCAAGGTTGTTTCACTCATATGGTGACAGTCAGTTTGGTTAGTAGAGGAAGCCGGGGTACACGGAGAGCACCACCGCCCGTTGGCAAGTAACTGACAAACATTCACACATGGACCAGCTGGGCTCGAACCTGTGCCGGTTCAGCGGTGTGAGTGTAGCGGTCACCAGCGAAGCGCCTTGGACCATAGGAGAAAGCTAAAATTCACATAGAGAATATCATTACGTAATGCATAATCATGAAAGGAAAGAGGAGCTAGTGAGTGAAGCAAAGAAGGAGTATGAGCAGGCTAGGAGAGAGGTGAAGCAGTTGACACAATGCATGATTAGATTACATAATCAGGATGTAGTAAATAGAATTGATAGAGAGGGAAAGGAAGGTAGTAAAACATTTTGGAAGTTGGTTAACCATAAGAGGGAAAAAGAGGTATCCGGCGTCTTGAAGACTTCGGAGGGTGGGATTACCACGGATAGAAAAGTATTAGCCGCCATGATAGGGGAGAAATGGGGGGAAATTGCCACAGAACATAGTGAAAGGGAAGTGGATAGGGATATACTGGAAAACATCAGGAAGGAAGAGAGGCTTAGCGCCGAAGAAGAAATTGCAGACAGCGATGGTCTAACGGGACAAATTGAGATCAAAGAAATAAGGCAGGTGGTGAAAGACATAAAAAGAGGAAAGGCTATGGGAGAAGATAATATTCCAAACGAGTTTATGAAAGAGGGAGGTGTGCGAATACTCGAATGTTTGAGATTGTTATTTTGTCGGATATGGGAAACTGAGGTAATCCCGGTGGTTTGGAAGACAACAAGGACTACATTGTTGCACAAGAGTGGTGACACGAGGTTATTAGATAATTACAGAGGAATAGCTGTAGCGATTAATGTAGGAAAAGTGTTTACCAAGATTTTGGGAGTAAGGCTCCAGAGAGATGTGGAGAGTAGAGGTCTTTTGGGAGAGATACAGTCGGGTTTTAGGAAAGGCAGGATGTGTCAAGATAACCTCTACGTGATCACTCAAATTTTGGAGCAAAGAAGGAACCACAAACAGGGATGCTGTGTGGCCTTTCTAGACATTAAGAAAGCATATGATAGAGTGTGGCGGGAGGCATGGGCTGCCGTGGAAGGCCTGGGTTATGGAGGCAAGATACTACACATCATCAAGGATTTATATGCTGGAGTCCGTTTCAAAGTTGTATTTGGGGAGATAGAAACGGATTATATAGATCTGAGGGAAGGATTAAAGCAGGGGTGTGTGTTGTCACCGTTACTCTTTGCGATATATTTAGCGGAGCTACATGTAGGAAGACGACTTGAAGGATGCGGGTGGGGTGTGAATCTCGGGAAGCGAATCATTCCTGGGTTGTTTTTTGCAGATGATATAGTTTTGTTTGCGAAAACAAGGAAAGAATTACAGCTTATCTTGGATATAGTGGGGAAGTTTGGATTTGAAAGGAAGATAATCTATAGCCCAACAAAGAGTTGCGTCATGGTTAGTAGTCAGGTTAAACCAAGGGGGGACAACTGGCAACTTGGGAAGTTAAGTCTGGAGGAGGCTGAAGAACATGTCATGCAGATAGGAGAGGTGGATGAAAATAAGTACCTAGGAATTAGAATGAAGTTAAAAGGGCAAATTTTCAGGGTGCAAAAGCAAGAGATGATTGCAAAGGCAAAGAGAATGTTGGGGATAGTCAAGGCTATAAGTACCAGTACATGTAACCGAAGTATGTGCGCAAGAATATTGTGGGAGAGAGTTGCAGTTCCTACAATTTTATATGGGGTAGAAATAGTGGAACTTGATGGGAAAACACTGGCAGTATTGGATTTGGTGGAACTACAGGCAGGGAGATGGATACTAGGGGTGAACCGTATGACTGCAATAGAAGCGATTTATGGAGAACTTGGTTGGAGCAAGATGGCTGACAAAGTAGGAATATTGAAGTTAAACTACTATGGGCGTCTGGTTGGAATGGAGGGGGATAGATGGGCAAAAACTGCTTGGGAGGAAGGTCTCAAAACAGAGAAAAAGACTGGGTGGTTCAAGGAAGTAGAAGCGATAAGCACAAACTATGATGTTAATCTAATTGAAACCGGAAACAGCGAGAGAAGATGGAAAAAATGGTTTCTGTTAAAGTGGATGAAAAGTGGGTAGAAGAGGGGAAAGATGGGATGGAATGTAAGTCATCCTTGTTTATATATGAGAAGAAAGAGGGTCCATGGAAAGAGAGATATGTAGACTGGGCGGGTGATTTTTCTTGGCTGGCGAAGGCTAGGACAGGGTCGTTGGTCACAAGGAATAGGATGAAACGAAGTCTGGAAGAGAAAAGGTGTAAAACGTGTGGGGTGATGGAAGATATGAAACATGTCTTGTTATATTGTGAAAGGTACAGGGCAAGGAGGGACGAGTTGAGGGGTCAGTTGATAGCTTCACATAATGAAATTAGATGGGGAATGATATGTGGGAATGATGAAGATCTAGCCTTATCAGCCTTATCAGTCAAATTGAGGTTTGACCCACCACAAATTGCAACAGAATTGTTTTTGCTGCAGTGCATTTCCGAAAGGTCTCTAGAATAACATACTAAAAGTCTACAAACAGATATGCATGGGAAATATATTAAATTTCAAGTTGAAATTTGAGGTATTTTTCGCGAAATTTCAGTGTTTACCTGTCTCTTGCTCCTATAAGAAAACCTTGTACTTGGTACTAAGCGTGAAAGAAATGGGTCATTACTTACACTCATTCCATTCGTTATCATATCAAGGTTATACTCAGCCTAAAATAATACCCTTGCACGAAAATATTTATGGAGAAATTCAAAATGGCGGATGTATGGGGTCATTCTAAATCTGAACTTTTTACCATTTTCATGACAGTCCAGGCAATCTATCTGGGGTTTTTTAGCTGGACCCAAAACAAATTGCAACAGAATTTTTTCACTGGTATGTATTTCTAATAGGTTCCCAGAACAACACACTAAAAGTCTACCGAAATCTATTTGGTTGAGATACTTTTTTTGAAAACAAAGATACGCCATTTTATAATACATAATAGGCCATTATGCCTCATATAAGCAAGGTAGAATATTGTTTTTCCCGTGAATAAGGACAGTTTATCATCCAGAAATCCAATTCATACATGACCTAGGGTACAGTATGCCATGGTGGTGAAAACATGTGTCTTCCCGGTGGATGTGCTCATAAGCGTAGATAGCAAACTGATAGTTCAGCATCAGGCTATATGAATTATACATGGTAATATTCAGTCAGTTAACATTTTTCCATTGACATAATCATCTGAAAGAGGAATTCTCTCTCAAAATAAATGAAACGACAAACGTGATGTATTTTCCTTCAACCGATAACTGTCACAGACAATATTTCCACAAACTCACTCATGGAGATATCTCTCTATTATCACAACATGTGCCTTGTTGAAAAATACAGCTCTGCAAACCATTAATGATCTATCGCAATTGTGTGTCAGATATGTTTTGACGAAAGAAGAATAATTATGCAGATTCTACCAGCTAATTCTCAAACAAATAATAATCTAGATTATAGGCAAACTTAATGTTCTACCATGACGTCCTACCATGCCATTTACCATGTTACATTTTCAACAATATAAGCCATGCTCCTTCTTCAGCTGCAATCTTTCTTGCAGTTGCACCTGATAACCTCAAAGAGTGGCAGTGGAACTGGTGGCAGTTCAGTTTTCACAGAGAGAAGCCGCCCACCCTCATTCTTGTGGCAGCAATGGATGGTCTTCCCCTTTTCACTCTAAACACGGGAACCTTGATACTTAGCTGATGCTGATGTTGGTGGAAGGGTTTGAATGCCAATATGTCGGCACCTCTTCCCACTTCCCTTATATGTGATGTAATTGTACCTGCACATATATGGGTCGTTTTTGTCACAGAAACGCTTGTATCTCATGCAGTCAATTGCTTCGTCAGGGTTACCATTGTATAAACACACAAGCACCTGCAATAGATAACCTCAATCGGGACTCCCAATGGCCTGGTTGAACACTTCAGCTTGTTGGCGAAATAGCTCATTGAGCGTTGTTTTCTTTACGGTCGCACATTTGCCAAAGCCATATGGTCAGTATACTGTGTCGCAGCCCTGAATGGCATGCACAAACAGCATATTTGTGCAGACTTACATTCCCAACACAGCCTTTGTCTTCTTGACATTTCAAACTATCCGTTTCTTTGCATTCTCTCTTGGCTGAAAGTAGATGCCATTGTCATCCATATCTGCATGAAAACAGAGAAAAACTAACAGGTCAGTATCATAACCAACCAAAGTTTTGATGCTTTCAGTCGAATAAATGGCAGTTTTTACAATAAAAACATCTGCATATAAAACATCTCGCCCTTTCCAACTGGTCACTCATAAGAGTAATGAACTGCTACTTCTTGACGTTGTTTGCTAAAACAGGGCTACACCACCAAGCGCATCCACTCAACGTTTCTCAAATTTAGCGATACATTTCGCATGCTGATAGCAAAATACGAGCGTAGCGTGCAAGATCTATGGCGTTACGTTTCGTAACTTGTGTCTAATTCCGCATAACCCGGGGCTAGGGGCCGTATGAACCCATGTACTTCAAGATCCTCATGGTACTCATATGAACAGTCACAATCAAAGCGTGACCGAGATACATCATTCTTTAGATGACGACTTTACAACGAATATTATGGATTAAGAATACTGATCAGCGATACGGATTTGATATTTTTGGATCATCATGATGTCTTGCCGGCATCATTGAAAACTGTTGACCGCTTCTCTCTTGCAGGAAACAAGCCTATGTTTATGTATACTATGATTGTCTTTTTGAATTTGGTGCTAATACTGTTATATGGAATATGGAATAGGTCTTTGGATTATGGACGCGGATATTCTCTAATGGACGACGGCTGAATTATGAATGACGGACCAGACGCTTGTAATTCGTCTTCCTTTGACTGAATGACCATGTCACTAGCGAGGCCGGAGAGTTTGGAATGTCAAGAAGACAAAGTGTGTGCTGGGAATGCAAGTCTGTACAAATATGTTGCTTGTGCATGCCATTCTGGACTGTGACACAGTATTCTGACCATAGGCATTGACAAAGGTGCTGCCTTGAAGAAGACAACTGTCACTAAGCTTTTTCGCCAACAAGCTGAAGTGTTCATCCAGGTCATAGGAGTCCCGACGAAGGTCATTTATTGCAGCAGCATAGAAAACGCTTATATGTTTATACAGTAGTAACCCAGACGAAGGAATTGACTTAAGGGGAAGACCATCCATTGCAGCCACAAAAATGGGAGTGGACAATTCAATCGGTGTCTCCCTGCGAAAACTGATCTGCCACCAACTTGAGGGGTTACTTGAGGTTATCAGGTGAAATGCAAGAAGGATTGTAGCTGAAGCAGATGCGCCTGTAAGGATCATGGCCTAGATTGTTCAAGTGTGTGTGGAGAATGCAAACGACTGAGCTAAGCAAACTCATCAAACCCAGACCTTTGAAAATGACATTGGCGAAGACTGGTATTGGGAATGATAGTGCTGTGAAATATTCCTCAACTTATGGCAGTGTTCATGAGGAATAACAATAAAAGACATCAACTATATGTATGAGAAGTCACTTCCCCTAATAATATTACTATGAACCAGAATATAAAATGAAACTTGATAAGTTATGCCGTCAACTTTTCCTATAATTCAAAGTATTATTTGTTTGATAATTAAATGATATATTAGGATCTGCATAATTATTCTTCTTTCATCAACAACATTTGTCTTACAAACAATTGTGATGGATCATAAATGTTTGGCAGATTGTCGTTATATATCTGAACTATTGCTAAACGCGACGTTGAATCTAATTTTTCTCTCTCTCTAATGATTGTCAAGGCTGCATTTTTTTCAACAAGGTACAAACACTATTGAATGTCAGACCCGACACTTGCTACGTGCTTGTGATAATAGAGTTATATCTTTATAAGTTAATGGAACTATTGTCTGTGATTGTCATAGGTTGAAAGAAAATATATCACAGCTTGTCAGTTTCCTTCCGGATAACAATGCTAATGGAAATAATGCCAACTGGCAGGATATTACCATGTATGATTATATACCCTGGTGCTGAACTATCGTTTTGCTATCTACTTGTATGAGCAAATCTATTGGGAATGCAAATGTTTTCACCACCATAGAATAATGTATCCTAGATCATCATGGATTGATTGGAATTCTGGATGATAAACTGTCCTTATTCAGAGACAAACCAGTATTTTCTACCTTCTTATATGAAGCATCTTTGTTTTAGAAAAAGTTCTATCTCCACCAAATAGATTTTGATAGACATTTAGTTTGTTGTTCTGTGGACCTATAAGAAATGCATACCAGTGAAAAAAATTATGTTGCAATTTGTTTTGGTTCCAGCTAAAAAACCAGATAGATTGCCTGGACAGCCATGAAAAGGTAAAAAGTTCAGATTTTGAATGACCCCATACATCCGCCATTTTGAATTTCTCCATAAATATTTTCGTGCAAGGGTATTATTTTAGGCTGGGTATAACCTTGATATGATAACGAATGGAATGAGTGTAAGTAATGACCCATTTCTATCACGCTTACTACCAAGTACAAGGTTTTCTTATAGGAGCAAGAGACAGATAAACACTGAAATTTCGCGAAAAAGACGTCAAATTTCAACTTGAAAATTAAGATATTTCCCATGCATATGGGATTGTAGACTTTTAGTATGTTATTTTGGGGACCTTTCTGAAATGCATAGCAGTGAAATAAATTCTGTTGCAATTTGTGGTGGGTTGACCCCAAAAATGCGCTAGATTTACTGGACTAATAAGACAGAGAGCCGTATCGTATCCAACTTTGTGCAAGATGTGTGGACCATTAGAGCAGATATTGAGGGGTTGGGGGAGGCAGAACTGCTGTAGAATGTTAATGTGACAAGACTTTACACTAGGTGCAATGTGAATGATTACTTTTTGAAATGGTTCAACAGTGAAAAGCTGGAGAGGACGGGGAGCAATAGGATACTTAAAAATGTAGGACACAAGGATGAGGATTACCAGGGTGTTGGGGGCAGGAACAATTATTAAAGAAAGTGGGTTGGAGAGAAATTCGATGGATGATATAGTAAATGCTGGGTGAATGAGGGAGGATGAGTGGATATTGGGAGATTTAATTGTGAGTGTCCGTGGTGATAATTAATCAAGGTTGCCGCTAAGAATCGGTCCGAGAAGAGAGAATGAGAGGGCTTGACAGATGGACATATTGTGTGATACTTCTGTAGTTATGGGAATTAAGAGAAGGTATATTGTGTAATAGGAATGTGGGGATTGAACAGTGTCTATGTCCTACATGATCTGGGTAAATAAGCACAAGGGAAACTACTGGGATATTTGATTGAGGAAATAAGAGGGAATACTGGGTGGAATTAGTATGGCATTGGATTATATGACCTTTAGTGAGCGGATATATAATGGGATATTTCATTGAGGAAAATGAAGGGAAATACTGGTTGAATAACTGGTGTATATGTACCGGTATATGAATGTGTGAAAATACCGAGGTAGCCTATAAGTTATAGACGATTAAGGGAAATAGAGGACGGAATGGGAATATATCAAGGGGAACAGATTTTATTGTCAATGGCTATGGTATGAGGAAGCATGTGTCATAATCTGTATGATTAGGCACAGTGAATGGGAAATGGTGGGATATTGTATTGAGGAAAATGAGAAATACTGGGTGATATTTATATGGCACTGGTTTTATGATTTCGGGAAATAGGCAAAGTGACAGGAAATACTGGGGTATTTTCGGGGAAAATGAAGAGAAATGGGTGAAATAATTGGTGAATATATAGAGATGATTAAGAGAAATAGAGGTAAGACTAGGGACCTGATCAGGACTAGATGAAACGGAAAAAGATGTAAATAAGATATAATGGGGAATTACCGATGGCTATGCGTTATTGGTACGAGGGAGCATGTGTAGGGCGATGTGGGGGAACGCGTTTGTACGGTATACTCTGTATAAGGGGAAAAAGTGGGATATTGCATTGAGGAAAATGAGAAATACTGGGTAAATTTCCATGGCACTGGATTTATGATTTCGGGAAATAGGGTGAAATATTAAATGTTGAGTGCATGAATGGGGAGGATGAGTGGCTATTGGGAGATTTAATTATGAGTGTCCAGTGTGATAATTAAGTTGCCACTAAGAATCGATCCGGGAATTAAGAGAGAATGAGGGGGCTTGACAGATGGAAATATTATGTGATACGTCTGTAGTTATGGGAATTAAGAGAATGTATATTGTTTAATAGGAATGTGGGGATTAAACATTGTCTATGTGACACTGTTAAGAGGGATCATGTGTAGGGCGGGTTGGGGGAAACGGCTTGCACGGCGTGTTCGCACGACCTGTGCCCATCGCGGTGCGATGGAGTGCCCAAGTACATCCATCCATCCATCCATAACCAGGAAGCCTACCTCATTCTGAAGGGTCAATGTCAAAAACAGATAAGATGGATAAACAGCATGAATACGTATGGTGAATACTTGTTAATTCATATAGCTACTTTCCAACGGCTTAGATTTAACGTTGTAGTCCCTCAAAATTAAAAGCAAGACAACAACCATGCCTATCGTTATTAACGTCCAGGCATTAGCGTCGTTAGCTAATCATTGCGAGGCCTAACTTGATATCGGTACCTGACTATTACCACTTCATAGTATGCCTTGTTGCAACAACAACAAAAATGACCCACCAAAACACTTTTTTGTTGAACAGTTGCCGTACACAAACGTAACCCTATGTTCGTAACTTCTCAAAATAGAACTAAAGTAAATGACATATCTAAGACTTGAACTTAGCATATTGTTTAGCCATAGCCACTGTTTCAGCCACATGCCATTACTTCAATCTGAATTCGATAATCACGTCACATTATATAGTCAACGCTTATCTCGTCTCATCGTCGTGAGAGCAAGGTCGTAGCACTGAGCCGGAGGTCACCATGGACTTAAAAAAATAAAATAAATAGAAACTCAATAATAGTATACGTGACGAAAATACATGATATAAGATTATATTGAAGAAGAATGTCTTCAATTACAACACATATAAGGGAAGTGGGAAGAAGTGCCGACATACTGGAAGAGCCACATGACTTCACAGTATAGTCCTCCGGTTAACCTATTCTAAAGCACATACCAAGAATCTACCGATTCGTGATATGTGTTGTATCTCAGGTACGCTTTTATTGTACCTGTTCATGTGGCAACTTGGATAATATGACCACACGGACCCTAGCACCGGCATAAGCGGTATTAGATACAAATCTAGAGAGCTATGATGGAAATGCTCCGGCAACTCGTATATTGGTAATTGGTGAGCTGTTTCGCTGTGACAACTCGTACAATGGTGATTGGTGAGCTGTATAGTCGTCAGATGAAAATGACGGCTTTTAACACAAAGGACTAGTCTGTAAGGCCCGATGTCGACCCAGCATCAACTTCCCACAAATACCAACATATATCAAAGACCAAAAGGTCTGTACAGGGTGCGAGCCAACCACCTCGATGTTAAAATATGGTACATGCCAAATGTATAGAACACGACTCCTATACCTTCATGTCGTTAACCTCAATGTCACACGATACACGTCAGGCATGATGTCTCTGTATGACAACATACATCTACCAATATTATGACTCAAATAGTCATTATACGGTAAAACGTAGAAATTAATCAACACCCAAAGAAATACTTTTATCCCAAGGATTACTCATTCAGTTCGCCCAATTTAATTTAAAATAGGTTCAGAATCGTTGTGAATTTGGTGTCTAAAAATAGTTTCCTCTGTGTTCTTGGCTGGCCTCATTGGACCTGTCAGGGTTCATCCCCTGTGGTTGTCTTCCAACACTGGACCTGGTTGTCAGGGAAAATAAGCTAGATTCGTCTTTCATTGCAAAAGCCTCTTCTGGTGCCATAGTAGATCTGTGATCTCATTGAACTTTAACCTGTGCCTCATATACCGTTAAATTCTCATCATCCCATCCTCCAACTGGTAAGAATATGCCTCCTATCAACACGGCGTGGATCTGGATGTCGCCTACGTTGTTATTGAGACCACTGACGCGGAACGTCTGATGAAACCGGCCCATTCAGTAGTCGTTGCTGTCCATGTTCCAACTCATGGAACCGAGATGTAAGTTCTCGGTTCTATTTTGCTGCAGCACTGTTTTGCATATCTCTTCCAGGCAGAGTTTAATGGGAGATATATTTATCTCCGTAGGAACTGGCTCATCTATGTTCATTGTAGTCCACAATAGATCAAGACAAGACGTCTGTTATCCATATAAACATGTTCAAATTGCACCACGTGGGCTTAATTTATTCACGCTTTAGTACAATTGAAGTCAGCTGAGAATGACAAAGATCCGTTGTGAGATATCTCCACCACCTCGAACGGATCTCAGATTTAACCTTAGAAAACTAGGATGGTCAGCTCTCGGCCAAACATTCTCTGACCATAGGATCACCACGCTTTAATTGAACACATATACTCTCCAGCTTAAACATGCATACATTTAATATACTCTGAAAACGATCACATGTCACTTCCATAACTGATTATTACCAATTTATAATTAATTATCAAATATATTTATTTTTTCATAAGATATAGAGTTTAAATCTTCAAATCTCATCTCGTATTTCACAGCATGAAAAGGGATGTACAGAGACATATTACTGGTTCGTCGTCGTTGAGTAGAGATATCAATCTCTGTTATAATTTGTTGATGAGTTATGAGCTTTGTGTTGAGCAATTAATTGGTTTGTGAAAATATATCTGGGGCAACATACTGAAATAAGGGTTTTATTTCTGGACAAACATAGCGTATTCACACATGGGAATATTACTTGAGCGAATGATCTAAAGGTAATTATAATGCGCTATTATCTCATCAATGGACCATACGCCATCTTCTGGTACCAGACTGGGTTACGCTTGAGTTGATGCACACCTAAATAACAAAACGACCGGTATCTAAGTTCAATATGGTCTTCTGCATGTGTGGAATGAAAAGCAAAACTGAGCAATTAACGTTTCTATTTATTCCAAAACGGTTGAAGTGAAAGTTTCATTCAGTAGGATATTGATCTTGTTTAATTATATTGTGATCAGTCAATGGCTGTCGTCATAATTGTTACAATGGGTTTTACAACCTCCGTGTCGGTTTCTGCATAGTCGCCCCAGAGAGAGAGAGAGAGAAGATGACAGCTATATAGCGACGAACAACATAAATCTTCACCAAATTACATCACAAATTACTCGTTGTCGAACAATCCTTAACCAAATCCCTTATGAGAGTTTCCTGTCAGTGCTTGTGGTCTCCTCTGAATGTAACCACCATGTTAACTTTATAAACGCGTCACCAATCAATCGTTGTCAAACTATACTCTCTTATGTGACTTTCTTGTGGTGCCCTTTGAATGTAACAACCATAAACGCCTAAAGACGCACGCGGTACAAATTTTTCAATAATACCAATGTTGAAACTGATTAAATTCATTAAAATTTGAGTTCCACCCAAAGAGCAATGCATGGAGAATAATTATATGAAGAGAAGTACACAACAGTGTCAGCCAAGAGCGACTTGAAAAACATCGTTCCACATTTTCATACATGATATCTCGAAGTGCAAGACGTCCTGCTATGAAACAGACCTATCTGAATGACGACTGTCATTTCTTGAAAATGAATATCCCCAATAGTGTCATTTATAATTATTGCACATGGCTTCATAAAAACATATGAGAGAACACCACCTCATCTGTCGTACGAGAATAGGCACACTGGCTGATCACCGTCACACAGGCTTGCTACGGTCGGATGGAGGGTGTGATGATGACGGGTATACTACTACTCATGTACACAGATGACGGTAAATATATCCGAAGTAGTTAAATCTCTCAATTTTCGCCATGGGCCGGTGGAATGGATCGACAGACGGACACGTGAGAAATGTTACATTAAATACCCATTGGAACGACGCACTGGTGCTCTGCGTCAGATCATCTTCTCTAGTCAAATCAACAACATCACAAAGCTCGAGTACGTCTACAGCTTTACGAACTTGGTTAGCGAAGATGGCGTCAGATAGGAGAAAACTTTCACAAGATTCACAAATTATATACGCTTGTGTAGGCCATTTCATATAAATCGTATCTAATGCGTTCACACGGCTTGGCTATCAAATTTCTAAGAAGGGAAGTATTTTAAGATTATGAAAAAATCAGGTATGTTAAGACGATCAAGTAGTTTCTGCTCTGCCAAAAAATCTTAAAAGGCAAATTCCTGGCAACTTCCATCGTTTTAACTAAGCCAATTACAAGCTTCAAGTTTTGCGCTAACCATATACTATACCATAAGTACTAGCAATTAAGTATTGGGTAATAAGCCTATAACGGACTAGCAAAGGCTCTGATAATCTCTTCCCTAAAAACGGCAACGTCACGAATCTCAATGCAAATACCACACGACTGAAATGACATATAAACTTTCTGTATATGTCACGTCCGTATCATGAATATAATTACATACGGTCATTTTAGATATCTTGTAACTCCGTTGGTCACGATTAACACTCATAATTCGCTTTCACATAAACAAAAGTCAGATTCTACATCCAGTAGACAACCGCAGTAGTAAACACTTAAATTTTCACTTATCCCCGTTAATTCAGGGTTAGGGGTCGTATGAATTCCGTTTAGTTTCAGAACTTCATGGCGTTCATATGAACAGTCACAATCAAAGCGTGACGAAAATACATCATTCTATAGACAACGACCGTTTTTAACAAAAATTATATGGATTGAGGATCTGATCAGCGATACGGATTTGATGTTTGGAACATCATGATGTCTTGTCGGCAACGTTGAAAACTGTTGATCGCTTCTCTCTAGCATGAAACATGTTTATGTATACTATGATTTTTTCATTTGGTGCTAATGCTGTTATACGAATTAGGTCTCTAGATTATGAACTCCGAAATTCTCTATTGGAGGACGGTTGAATAGTCAATGGCGGACAAGACGCTTGTATTCCACCAAACAAGACTCCTGGACCCGGGTGTGCGCCATAGGATTAATAAAACGCAGCATTGAAAGGGTGGCGAAAAAAAGAAAAGAAGTCATATTACCCCACAATATACGGACTGCATATTTCTAAAAACATCACAAGAACCAAAAGTGATTCCTGCGATGATTTGTATCCCAGCCACGCTTTTACTGTAGATGTTCATGTGGGCATCTTGAATGACAAGGGAGGAGGGAGGGAATTTGGCTTAATGTCACACTCAAGTTTGTTTCACTCATATGGTGACAGTCAGTTTGGTTGGTGGAGGAAGCCGGAGTACCCGGAGAGAACCACCGCCTATCGGCAAGTAACTGACAAACTTTCACACATGGACCAGCTGGGCTCGAACCCGTGCCGGTTCAGCGGTGTGAGGCTAGCGGTCACCAGCGAAGCGCCTTAGACCACTCGGCCACCGAGGGCCCTCTTGAATGACAAGGCCACACGGCCCCTAGCCCCGGTTTGAGCGGTATTAGATAAAAATATTTCAGAGCGATGATGTAATAGCCCTATGAAGTCATCTGTTGGAAAATGGTGAACTATGTGACTGTCAGATAGAAAAAAGAAACGGGTAGGGTATTATGGGTCTGTCTGCCCGGGTAGAGCCTCCCTGTATGGTACAGAGTGAGTGAATGATCGAGCGAATGAGTGAGTGAGGTACGAGTGAATGAGTGAGTGATCATATTACGTCTATGAGATTCCTTAGAGTTACCCTCTGAGCAGGCACCATGTGGAGTACGTGTATCCTGTATTACAAGACACTCTCCCATCGAGATATGGCCTGACATATGTCTGATGTGCAGACAAAAGGCACAGCAGAATCTCCATATGGATCCACCAAGTGGAGTCAGTATCGAAGGTAACTCTACCAGGGTAGACAGACCCATAATGCCCTATCCACATGCCCTACCCTAATGCTATGTCCTAATTCATGTCCGAATCTCCAACATTGCGATTATCAATGAATTCCCACTTCACGATACTCGGAGATTTTCGTTTTACTACCACAAACATCAAGAGATATTTTCCGTTTGAGGAGAGAGTCCATGCAGATACAGATCTTGCGAATTTGGATACGGAACTGACGTCCACGCATATCTAAGAAATATCTCGGGTTGCTATACTAAGGATAATATCCAAATCGCTATGCACCACTCTTTGTTCTCATTTGCGAATTAGTTACAGCTCCCAGTAAGTTAAAAAAAACCCCACAGCATGCTTATTTGCTATGCCGTTCTACATCTAAAGGAATCTCTGAGATGAACTCAGAACTGAAGAACTATTTCTTAACGAAACTGACGATAGATGAATACAGATGGTACGGAGCAATAAAATGCATGTAATATATTCAGGGGAGGGGTGTGGGTAGAGCATAACGAATATATTGTCGATTGAGCACTTTATATTGTAAGCTCTTCATGGTGTTCCTATGAACAAACACAATCGAAGCGTGGCCGATATATTTTCCAAGTTTAGGAAACGACTCTAAAATTCATTCAGATCAGTGTTTGTCAGTGCATAAGGATTAAACAACAGAAACACCATGTATGTCTGCTGAAACAGCCCACAGCTTCTTCCAAAGTAACACTTTGTTCATTAACATCTCTGGCATATTTAACATCTCTATTTTTAGATTTCGATGTTGACGGTTTCATAGCATATAAACATCTTATAGAGACGACGTTGTTTGGGGATGATGGCTATCTACTCAATGTCGAATCTGACAAATCAAATTCGACCGTTACCTTTTGATTACGTATTTTTCCAAGATGTATATTCAAGTTATTGATGGAGTGGGGTAATAGTACTACATGGTTCACTACATATTTAGATATTGATGATGAAGAGACTACACTATTGTCATTGGGGTAAGAATGACAAGGTTTGATACTCTGAAACTCCTTTCTGTCCAAGAATTATATTAGATAGTTCGTGTGTAACGAGAACAGAACCCACTGAACGGCGCAGTAAATCATCCAAACTTGCTGAAACGGACGCAAAAATATATCATTTTGCCCCATCTCTTCTGAACGTATCACCGTGCGCTGGGCATTGTCCATTTTGTACGGATATAACACGTACATGTCAATGTCGTTTTCTTCACAAACATTCCAAAGTCGCTTCACATGAAAAATCCTGTAGTCCATCTTTAGAGTAAATACTTTTGCTCTTGTTTCCGTTTCTTGGCCACAAAAACTGCATTTATCGGATTCCACTTTACCCCAACGCATTAACTTTTGATTCATAACAATAATTCTATGTGTTATTTGGAATTGAAAAAATTGCAAACTAGACTGTGGGGTAACATCGAATGCGTTTTTGTATACTTTGTTCCAGTCTTGGTGATTTAAGCCCAGCTCCAAAATCCATTTATTTTCTGTATCAACTGGTTTCACTTTTATATTTCTCAATAGATGCTTATAGACAAATTTTAAGGATTTTTGGTTAGTAATCTTATTCAACATACCATCCGGCTGTTGTAGTTTACCCCCGTCAATCTGTTTTAGCCTCGTTTTCGTTTCGGCGGAAATGTTGTGAATAATGGCATAATATAAAATCAAATTTTTGTCTGAATTGATCAAAAGTTAAAAACATCCAACTAGGTCGGTTAATTGGTACGCACCTTTTGCACGCCACAGGGCGATTGTTTTCCATTCCGAAAACGGACTAAAATCATACAGCAATTCGTCTGTGTCTGGTAACCTTTCCTGTTTTACTAAATCCCTCCAAGCTGATAACACATCGCTCCAAAATGGATTATTTACATGCCTAATAAGTTCCTGCAACCCATCAGGGCCTAAACTCCAGGTATCCTCTCCCGTTGGTTCTAAAATTTTCTCCACCATGGCTCGATAGGCAGAAGAGTTACTTGTCATATTTTTTACCCACTTTACCTTTAGATAATTAGAAAAAGTATAGAGATCGATCATATTTAGTCCTCCCTCCTCTACATCGCATATCAGAGTTTTCCATTTTACTCTGTCTGGACCCCCGCCTCACAAAAATTTATATAGAATGGTGTTAATATCTTTAAAATGCTGCAGGTGGGTTAGGCAGGACGGAGAATAGATGAGTAAGGAGCGGAAGGACGAAGACTAGACCAGTCTGGTTTAGACCAGATTCCTAACAGTTTTTGAATTTTGGTCTTTTTTTCTGCGAAATTTTCCTGCATTTGCTTTTCAAGATTTTCAAATACCCCTGATAGTTTGAATCCACCTGGATCCCAGTTAATCCGGTAATGAGGACATAATTTTATTGTATTTCTCTTTGCACTGCCAAACCAAACAGCACGGGACTTAAATATTCAAACGGAGTCCTGAACAGCTTGAAAACTTATCCAAGATACCCATCGCTGCCGCCAAAGAGCTCCTAGAGCCATTTAGGAGAAGGGTAGTGTCATCAGCATATTGCTGAATTTTTATTTCTGAGTCTTCTATTTTTATACCTTTTATATTGTCATCCCCTTTTACAGCAATGGACAAGACTTCGGCTACGATTATGAACAAATATGGAGAGATAGGATCACCCTGTCTGCACCCTTTTCCTAATTCAAAAAAATCCGACAGGAATCCGTTATTTATTACAGCGCTTTTAGATTTATTTTGTAATAACTTAATCCATCGAATTAGATTATTTCCAAAGTTGAATGAAATTAGTGTTTTTTCTATGAATTGCCAAGAAACTGAATCAAATGCTTTTTCAAAATCGATGAGAAATAGTAAGCCCGGAATTTCGTTGTCGTCTGCATAGGCCATTAGGTCAGATATTAATCTTGTTACTTCCCCTATGCAACGCCCCTTCATAAAACCTTTCTGTGTGTCGCTGATGATCGAAGGTAGAACATTTCTAATTTTGTTGGCGATGCAGCTGGAAATTATCTTATAGTCCACGTTTAGTAACGATATAGGCCTCCAGTTTTTAAGATGCTTTCTATCTTTTCCATCTTTTGGTAGGCAAGTAATAATACCCTGTTGTTGAAATGTTGATAAGGATTGTGTATCGAAAGCGTAGTTAGCGGAACGAAGCAAAAAGGGCTCAATCTCTTTCCAGGAGAACTTGTAGAATTCGCTTGGAAGACCATCTGACCCCGGTGTTTTACCGTTTTTCATATTTTGTAACGCTTCTTCGCATTCTACTAAACTAATACCATTTTCACACGACGCTCGTTCGCCTTCACTAAGTTTCATATTATGATTGAGGAAAAACCCCTCATTCTCATCATTTAAACCGAAATATATCATGGTGGATAGTGTGAGCTCTGAGGCGCCCAAATTAGCTAAACGTGAACGCCGACAGAACATAACGTTGAGTAGGGCATATCCATCAAGCCATGGTCACAGTCATGTTTATGAGCTCACAGAGGATCATAGAAGCGCCATCTATATCTTCGACACGTTTGTGACAGAGATTCGCCTAATTTAGAAATCCTTGTTGGACATTACATTGCATTAAAAACAACTGTGTATCCAGGGACCATACATCTTACACCAGATAAACAACAGAATATGCCTTTACAAACGGAACGTCTAAATTATGTAAACTGAAAAAAAACCTCGTTACGCGTGGTGTGAGCAACGACAAATTGTCCTGGCTTTCCAAACTTTTGACGATATAGTCAACTTGGCTAGCGAAGATGGCGTCAGATGGGAGAAAGCTTTCACAAGATCCACAAATTATATACGTTTGTGTAGGGCATTTCATATAAATCACATCTACTGCGTTCACACGGCTTGGCTATCAAATTTCTAAGAAGGCAACTATTTTAAGATTATGAAAAAATCAACGATGTTGAGACGATCAAGTAGTTTCTTCTCTGCCAATAAATCTTGAAGGCCAAATTCCTGGCAATTTCCATCGTTTTAACTAAGCTAATTACAAGCTCCAGGTGCCGTCAAAAGTTTTGCGCTACCCATGGTCTATTATACCATAAGTACTAGCAATCAAGTATTAGATAATAAGCCTATAAGCGACTAGCCAAAGCCCTGATAATCTCTTCCCTAAAACGGCAACGTCACAAATCCCAATGCGAACACAACACGACTGAAATATGACACAAACACTTCTGTAGATGTCTCATCCGTGTCATGAATATAATTATATGCTGTAATTTTAGATATCTTGTAACTCCGTTGGTCACGATTAACACTCATAATTCGCTTTCACATAAACAAACGTCAGATTCTACATCCAGTAGACAACCGCAGTAGTAAACACTTATATTTTCACTTATCCCCGTTAATTCAGGGTTAGGGGTCGTATGAATCCCGTTTACTTCCAGAACTTCATGGCGTTCCTATGAACAGTCACAATCAAAGCGTGACTGAGATACATCATTCTATAGACAACGACCGTTTTTAACAAAAATTAAATGGATTGAGAATACTGATCAGCGATACGGATTTGATGTTTGGAACATCATGATGTCTTGTCGGCAACGTTGAAAACTGTTGATCGCTTCTCTCTAGCATGAAACATGTTTATGTATACTATGATTTTTTCATTTGGTGCTAATGCTGTTATACGAATTAGGTCTCTATATTATGAATTCCGAAATTCTCTATTGGAGGACGGTTAATTGAATAGTCAATGGCGGACAAGACGGTTGTATTCCACCAAGCAAGACTCCTGGACCCGGGTGTGCGCCATAGGATTAATTAAACGCAGCATTGAAAGGGTGGCGAAAAAAAGCTGCCGGCGTAGTGAAGTCATATTACCCAACAATATACGGACTGCATATTTCTAAAAACATCACAAGAACCAAAAGTGATTCCTGCGATGATTTGTATCCCAGCCATGCTTTTACTGTAGATGTTCATGTGGGCATCTTGAATGACAAGGCCACACGGCCCCTAGACCCGGTTTGAGAGGTATTAGATAAAAATATTTCAGAGCGATGATGTAATAGCCCTATGAAGTCATCTGTTGGAAAATGGTGAACTATGTGACCGTCAGATAGAAAGATAGTGCCACGGCACTGCAGCTCATCTGGCTGTAACTGGAGAAAGTAGCTGTAAGAAATTTTCACTAAAGAACTTAGATGACCGCCTTGTGGCCATATTGGATTTTCGAATCAGAGCACTAAAGTATCTTGCACAACTAGACCCAAAGGGGAACCTGTGTACCAAATTTGAGAAAGATCCATGTAGTAGTTCCTGAGAAATCGTGATAATGTTTCATGGGGAAATCCAAGATGGCCACCTGGTGGCCATATTGGATTTCGAATCGAAGCAGAAAAGGTATTTTGCACAACTAGACCTCAAGGGAAACCTGTGTACCAAATTTGAGAGAGCTGCATCCAGTACTTCCTGAGAAATCAAGATAATGTTTCATGGGGAAATCCAAGATGGCCACCTAGTGGCCATATTGGATTTTCAAATCAGATCACAAAAGCTATCTTGCACAACTAGACCCCAGTGGGAACCTGTGTACCAAATTTGAGAAAGATCCATGTATTACTTCCCGAGAAATCGCGATAACAAATTTTCAGGGAATTTGGAAATCCAAGATGGCTGCCTTGTGGCCATATTGGATTTTCGCATCGGACCGAAAAAGGTATCGTGTACAACTACACCCCAAGGGGAACCAAATTTGAGAAAAATCTATCCAGTACTTCCCGAGAAATCAAGATAACAATGTTTCAGGGAGAAATTCAAGATAGCCGCCTGGTGGCCATATTGGATTTCGAATCGAAGCAGGAAAGGTATCTCGCACAACTAGACCTCAAGGGGAACCGGTGTACCAAATTTGAGAAAGATCCCTGCAGTAGTTTGAGAAATCGCGAAAAAGTTTCATGGGAAAATCCAAGATGGCCACCTAGTGAACATATTAGATTTCGAATCGAAGCAGAATAGGTATCTTGCACAACTAGACCTCAAGGGGAACCTGTGTACCAAATTTGAGAGAGGTGCATCCAGCAGTTCCTGAGAAATCAGGATGTTTCATGGGGAAATCCAAGATAACCGCCTGATGGCTATATTGGATATTCAAATTGGACTAAGTACACATGTTGTACAACTAGACCCAAAGGGGAACTGGTGTACCAAATTTCAGAAAGATCCATGAAGTAATTTTCTGAGAATTAACGATAGCAAAATTTCATGGGGAAATTCAAGATTTTCGAATCGGACCAGAATCGGACCGATGATTTGTATCCCAGCCATGCTTTTACTGTAGATGTTCATGTGGGCATCTTGAATGACAAGGCCACACGGCCCCTAGACCCGGTTTGAGAGGTATTAGATAAAAATATTTCAGAGCGATGATGTAATAGCCCTATGAAGTCATCTGTTGGAAAATGGTGAACTATGTGACCGTCAGATAGAAAGATAGTGCCACGGCACTGCAGCTCATCTGGCTGTAACTGGAGAAAGTAGCTGTAAGAAATTTTCACTAAAGAACTTAGATGACCGCCTTGTGGCCATATTGGATTTTCGAATCAGAGCACTAAAGTATCTTGCACAACTAGACCCAAAGGGGAACCTGTGTACCAAATTTGAGAAAGATCCATGTAATAGTTCCTGAGAAATCATGATAATGTTTCATGGGGAAATCCAAGATGGCCACCTGGTGGCCATATTGGATTTCGAATCGAAGCAGAAAAGGTATTTTGCACAACTAGACCTCAAGGGAAACCTGTGTACCAAATTTGAGAGAGCTGCATCCAGTACTTCCTGAGAAATCAAGATAATGTTTCATGGGGAAATCCAAGATGGCCACCTAGTGGCCATATTGGATTTTCAAATCAGATCACAAAAGGTATCTTGCACAACTAGACCCCAAGGGGAACCGTGTATCAAATTTGAGAAAGATCAATGCAGTAGTTCCTGAGAAATCGCGATAACAATAAAGTTTCATGGGGAAATCCAAGATGGCTGCTTGTGACCATATTGGATTTCCAATCGGACAGAAACAGGTATTTTGTACAACTTGACCCCAAGAGGAACCTGTGTACCAAATTTGAGAAAAATCCATCCAGTACTTCCCGAGAAATCAAGATAACAATATTTCAGGGGGAAATCCAAGATGGACACCTGGTGGCCATATTGGTTTTTTGAATCAGACCACAAAAGGTATCTTGCACATCTAGACCCCAAGGGAACTTGTGTACCAAATTTGAGAAAGATCCCTGCAGTAGTTTGAGAAATCGCGATAACAATGTTTCGTCGGGAAATCCAAGATGGCCGCCTGGTGGCCATATTGGATTTTTGAATCAGACCACAACAGGTTTCTTGCACATCTAGACCCCAAGAGAACCTGTGTACCAAATTTGATAAAGATCCATGTACTAGTTCCTGAGAAATCGCGACAACAAAGTTTCATGGGGAAATCAAAGATGGCCCCCTGGTGGCCATATTGGATTTTCGAATCGAACCAGAAAAGGCAGCTTGCACAACTAGACTCCAAGGGAAACCTGTGTACCAAATTTGACAAAGATCCATGCAGTAGTTCCTGTGAAATCGCGATAAAGTTTGATGGGGAAATCCAAGATGGCCGCCTGATGGCCATATTGGATTTCCGAATCGGACCAGAAAAGGTATCTTGCACAACTAGACTCCAAAGGAAACCTGTGTACCATATTTGAGAAAGATCCATCCAGTAGTTCCTGAGAAATCGCGATAACAATGTTTCGTCGGGAAATCCAAGATGGCCGCCTGGTGGCCATATTGGATTTTTGAATCAGACCACAAAAGGTATCTTGCACAAATAGACCCCAAGGGAACCTGTGTACCAAATTTGAGAAAGATCCATGTAGTAGTTCCTGAGAAATCGCGACAACATTTCATGGGGAAATCCAAGATGGCCGCCTGGTGGCCATATTGGATATTCAAATTGGACTAAAGTTTACATGTTGTACAACTAGGCCCAAAGGGGAACCGGTGTACCAAATTTGAGAAAGATCCAAGAAGTAGTTACCGAAAAATAATGATGACAAGATTCCACTGGAAAATTCAAGATGGCCGCAAATGAGAACAAAGAGTGGTGCATAGCGATTTGGATATTATCCTTAGTAAAGCAACGCAGATATTTCTTAGATATCCGTGTACGTCAGTTCCGTATCCAAATTCGCAAGATCTGTATCTGCATGGGCTCTCTCCTCAAAGGGAACATATGTATCGCAAGTTCTTGATGTTTGTGGTAGTAAAACAAAAATCTCCGCGTATCGTGAAGTGGGAGGTCATTGAAAATCGCAATTTTGGAGACTCGGTCCGAGGATTAATCTGGGCTGTCGTTGTGCACACCGCAGGTCATGGTAAGAATAGGCCTCAGCTCCTCACACAGCTTGTCGTAAGAGGCGACTAACGGAGGCACCCGTGGGGTTCCCGGGTGTGAAAAGGAATAGGGCCCCACCCGTGTGGTTCCCGAGTGTGAAAATGAATAGGACCCCACCCGTGTGGTTCCCGGGTGTGAAAAGGAATAGGACCCAACGTCGTGATATGACTGAAATACAGTTGAAAGCGACGTTAAATCACATTCACTCACTCACTTTGGAGACTCGGACATGAATTAGGACATAGCATTAGGATAGGGCATGTGGATAGGGCATTATGGGTCTGTCTACCCTGGTAGAGTTACCGCGATAACAATGTTTCGTCGGGAAATCCAAGATGGCCATATTGGATTTTTGGATCAGACCACAAAAAGTATCTTGCACAACTAGACCCCAAGGGAACCTGTGTACCAAATTTGAGAAAGATTCATGTAGTAGTTCCCGAGAAATCGCGACAACATTTCATGGGGAAATCGCCGCCTGATGGCCATATTAGATATCTGAATCGGACCAGAAAAGGTATCTTGCACAACTAGACTCCAAAGGAAACCTGTGTACCAAATTTGAGAAAGATCCATGCAGTAGTTCCTGAGAAATCGCGATAACAGTGTTTCGTCGGGAAATCCAAGATGGCCGCCTGGTGGCCATATTGGATTTTTGAATCAGACCACAAAAGATATCTTGCACAACTAGACTCCAAAGGAAACCTGTGTACCAAATTTGAGAAAGATCCATGTAGTAGTTCCTGAGAAATCGCGACAACAACATTTCATGGGGAAATCCAAGATGGCCGCCTGATGGTCATATTGGATATTCAAATTGGACTAAAGTTTACATGTTGTACAACTAGATCCAAAGGGGAACCGGTGTACCAAATTTGAGAAAGATCCAAGAAGTAGTTACCGAAAAATAATGATGACAAGATTCCACTGGAAAATTCAAGATGGCCGCCATGGCAGCCATATTTAAAATCGTATCGACACCGCATGAACAAATTCTGGTGTACTCATTGGGGGGAACATGCATGCCAAGTTTCAGCTTAATCGGCAAAGCGGTTTCAGAGAAGAAGATGTTTACGGACGACGGACGACGCACGACGGACGACGGACAATCAGGCCATGACATTAGCCCATCGGGCCTTCGGCCCAGATGAGCTGAAAAAAAAAGAAACAGGGAGTTGTGGGTAGGGTATTATGGGTCTGTCTGCCCGGGTAGAGCCTCCCTGTATGGTACAGAGTGAGTGAATGATCGAGCGAATGAGTGAGTGAGGTACGAGTGAGTGAGTGAGTGATCATATTACGTCTATGAAATTCATTAGAGTTACCCTCTGAGCAGGCACCATGTGGAGGACGTGTATCCTGTATTACAAGACACTCTCCCATCGAGATATGGCCTGACATATGTCTGATGTGCAGACAAAAGGCACAGCAGAATCTCCATATGGATCCACCAAGTGGAGTCAGTATCGAAGGTAACTCTACCAGGGTAGACAGACCCATAATGCCCTATCCACATGCCCTACCCTAATGCTATGTCCTAATTCATGTCCGAGTCTCCAAAGTGAGTGAGTGAGTGAGTGAATGTGATTTAACGTCGCTTTCGACTGTATTTCAGTCATATCACGACGTTGGGTCCTATTCCTTTTCACACCCGGGAACCACACGGGTGGGGTCCTATTCATTTTCACATCCGGGAACCACACGGGTGGGGGGGGGGGGGGGTCCTATTCCTTTGCCTCAGTTAGTCGCCTCTTACGACAAGCTGTCTGAGGAGCTGAGGCCTATTCTTACCATGACCTGCGGTGTACAGCCCAGATTAATCCTCGGACCGAGTCTCCAAAACTGCGATTTTCAATGACCTCCCACTTCACGATACGTGGAGATTTTCGTTTTACTACCACAAACATCAAGAACTTGCGATACATATTTCCCGTTTGAGGAGAGAGTCCATGCAGATACAGATCTTGCGAATTTGGATACGGAACTGACGTTCAGGGATATCTAAGAAATATCTGCGTTGCTTTACTAAGGATAATATCCAAATCGCTATGCACCACTCTTTGTTCTCATTTGCGAATTAGTTCCAGCTCCCAGTAAGTTAAAACATGAAGCTGCGCTATCGAAACCCCTCGGCTCTGAACCCCAGCTATTATAATGTAAGGGTGTCTCTACCAATTGATTGGCTTGTGGGAAGAAATATTTACCCCTGGTATTGTAAGTGTACTTTCTTTGAAAAAAAAAAGAAGTTTTCCTCCCCTTAAATTAATTTGTTTCTGGAATAAATACATACACTATAGATATACGTTTGTCATATCTTGGTAAACACAACTAAAATTGCTGAAATGGAAATCATTAGAAGAGAGCCAAATTTGGGAAACATTTAAGCGGTGGGAATATAAAATGACGTGTGGCAACTAAAAAGTGTTGTTAGGTTAGGTTGTTAGCAAAACAAAAAAGTAAAACTACAAATCATGTTGTGAATAAATTTTGTTTATTATAATTACTGATAAAAAAACTTGTTAGTGGAACAAGATGAGTGAATCATATTAGTAGAATAAGATCAATCAGGTGGGGGAATGGTTAGCAGTCCATTTTTTGGGAGGGATGAATAACTGTTAATGGAACTTTAATGGAAAAAGATCAATAACTTCAATGAATTTTGTTAGACAAGGGGCATAACTCTGCAAAATACTTTCTGACAAGACTCATTTTCGATAGGCATCTAGTGTCATTTTCAAAACAGATTTGCAGGCATTCTTCGCATTGTGTAAGAGAATAAATCAATAAATCAGTCATCCAATCAATAAATAAATGTGATAGTATACAAACATGATATAGAAATTATATGCAAACTAACATAGGAATTAGTGGATTTTATTAGACAAGGGGCATAACTCTGCAAAATACTTTCTGACACGACTCATTTTCGATAGGCATCTAGTTCAGGTCAAGAGAAACAACTGTATCACGTTAGGATGTTGTATATGGAACGGTTCTGAAATTATCACAATAACAAATCATAAATGGATTTTTATTTGTAAAAAGGGGCATAACTCTGCAAAATATTGTCCGAGATGACTCATTTTCGATAGGCTTCTGATTTACGTGAAGATAAATAGATGTAACAAGTTTGGCTGCCATGCATGAAACGGTTCTGTAGATATCGCGGTAACGGACGGACGGACAGCTGTACATGATGACGACAATACCCCTAGGCCAAAGTTGGCCGAGGGGTAAAAACCCACAGGATGCTTATTTGCTATGCCGTTCTACATCTAAAGGAATCTCTGAGATGAACTCAGAACTGAAGAACTATTTCTTAACGAAACTGACGATAGATGAATACAGATGGTACGGAGCAACAAAATGCATGTAATATATTCAGGGGAGGGGTGTGGGTAGAGCATAACGAATATATTGTCGATTGAGCACTTTATATTGTAAGCTCTTCATGGTGTTCCTATGAACAAACACAATCGAAGCGTGGCCGATATACTTTCCAAGTTTAGGAAACGACTCTAAAATTCATTCAGATCAGTGTTTGTCAGTGCATAAGGATTAAACAACAGAAACACCATGTATGTCTTCTGAAACAGCCAACAGCTTCTTCCAAAGTATAAACTTTCTTCATTAACATCTCTGGCATATTTAACACCTCTATTTTTAGATTTCGATGTTGACGGTTTCATAGCATATAAACATCTTATAGAGACGACGTTGTTTGGGGATGATGGCTATCTACTCAATGTCGAATCTGACCAATCAAATTCGACCGTTACCTTTTGATTACGTATTTTTCCAAGATGTATATTCAAGTTATTGATGGAGTGGGGTAATAGTACTACATGGTTCACTACATATTTAGATATTGATGATGAAGAGACTACACTATTGTCATTGGGGTAAGAATGACAAGGTTTGATACTCTGAAACTCCTTTCTGTCCAAGAATTATATTAAATAGTTCGTGTGAAACGAGAACAGAACCCACTGAACGGCGAAGTAAATCATTCAAACGTGTAAAGAAACGAACACACGGATACATCATTATACCATGCGTTGGGCATTGTTCCTTTTGTATGGATATAAAACGTACATGCCAATGTCGTTTTCTTCACAAACACTCCAAAGCCGCTTCACAAGAAAAATCCTGTAGTTAATACTTTTGCTCGGACAGCAATACTGAAATATATCATGGTAGATAGTGTGAGCTCTGAGACCCCTGATTAGCTAAACGTGAACGCCGACAGAACATAATACATGTATAACGTTGAGTAGAGCATATCCAGGAAGCCATGGTCACAGTCATGTGTATGGGCTCACAGAGGATCATAGAAGAGCCATCTATAACTTCGACAAGATTGTGACAGAGTTTCGGCTAATTTAGAAATCCTTGTTGGACATTACATTGCACTAAAAATAACTGTGTATCCAAGGACCATACATCTTACACAAGATCAACAACAGAATAGGCCTTCCACAAACGGAACGTCTAAACTACGTAAACTGGAGGAAAAAAAACTCGTTGCGCGTGGTGTGAGCAACAACAAACTGTCCTGGCTTTTCTAACTCTTGACAAGTTCGCTAAGCATTATCTAACGCTTTTCGCCATTACGAATGGGCAGCAACACATGAGCAACACCTAACTCGTTTTAGGCCATCGCGTTACGTGTTGCTGACTAAAAGTGTTGTTGGACAATAGATCGAGCTTCTTCTATTCCCCGTCACCAGACGACGATTAATATCACACAGATTGTCTGAACAGGGACAATCTATCGTATATTGGTTGAAGAGTTGGAGGAAGCTCGGACTCGTTGAACCAAATCGTTGGGTAGCGCTGACTAAACTGAGTAACAAAATCCGTGGCAATTTAGAGTTGCTCACGCCAGGCGAAACGAGTTTTTCAGTTTACAGTTCATAGATAGCAAATCAACTGTTCGGTAAATGGCAGGTTAAGTGCATTATTATCTGACCAGTTGGTCGGCAAACTGCATCAAATATTGTTCGATGATTTAATAAAACTGATGAATGTAGAAAATGTGAACACATAGTTACGTGTATAGTGTTAAATGTATTCCAGCACAAAACGTTTCACTTTCCTCTGTGATATTTCATTACGGCACATAACACATTTGGTGATGTAGTAGGACAGATCCAGTTCACCATTTCGATGTCATCTTTCCTTTGCGAGACGGTGAATAATCTTTTCGAATCACGACGTTAAATCATATCCACTCACTCACCGACTCGAATCACTTTTGAGGAACGGGTCTTTTCGTTTTGGAAAGTGTTTTGGCAGGTTTCACCATCCCCACCTTCTTCACTGGGGATCCATCTGTGGCAAAGACGGGGTAGCACTTACTGTTGGACATGGAGGGTCTTGCAATGTTGAATAGATCTGGGATATTAGGAACGAACTCTTTTCTGTTTAACTTCAGTTTTGTGTCGATTTTAAGTGAAGATTCTGCTTCATGTTGGTTCAAAGATGTAGTCCGAGCGAACGAGTTATATGCCGCCGGGTCTATAATGGCTCCGTCTTCTAGTGCCTGATGAACCCACTGGCGATCCGCTTCAACATCTGACGGGGGATCTCTTATTGGTTTTGGATTAGCAGATTGAAAGGGCTTTTGGGATTTGCCTTGTTCCTTGTTGAGTTTATCTCGGCACCGACTTTCCGTCAATGCGATATTCTCTCCTTCGTTTGACCGCAATTCGACGTTTTGCCCTCGTGTGGTAACTTCTCCGGGTTCCGTGGTTGTATTACGCCACATTTTTGACGAGTTCACCTTGTTACAGAAAGTATCATTTGAGATACTTTTGATAACTGGTTGAATTTCAGTAGGGCCAGATAACTTTAGAGTGGACAACGTCTTATTATATGTATGTCCGTGCATCTTTGATTGAATGTCGGCCCGTTTCACAGTGGGTAGTTTTCCAAGGATCGAGATCAGTGATCTGGGTGAATCGGGAACTTTACAGCCATTAATGGTTCTCAGAGACGGTAGTCTCAAGTCTAACTCACTGGTGCTCTTTCTTAAGCCTGTTCTCACACTCCATAGTTCTTCTTCGCTTCTAAAACGCCTTAATGACCCTCCAAATGTCTTTTCCGGAAATATAGGCAGAAATATGGGCGCCAGTCGTGGGACTGACGTTTCCTTGGTCGTCCCTTTTGTTTTCTGGTTCGGATGTCCAACAACGTTCATCGGCAGCGGGCTGACGATGATATCCGACGACGATACGGAATCTTCCACCCCGTGTGTATTTGGTTCAGAATTCGCATTAAATCGGTATGGTATTTCCGGAAATTTCCCTTTCTCTGTCTTCGAGGTTCCTCGGTTTTGTTCCTGGTAGGACCAGAGATCTTGGCGCAGTTTACACGCTCCGTCTCTAGGCTCCTCGATCACCAAAGTACCAGATGAAGCAATTTGGGTATCCCTGGTATTAGCTGTAACGTTCGTCCTCACAAGTGTCCTATGTCGATATACACCCGCTGTTACACGTGGGCTAAGACCATTCGTAAACGGTAGCTTTGGAACTTTAACTGTAGTCATGTTGTACTCGTCAAAAGTTTATCATATCAGAAATCTAAAAAAACATTTTAACCTTTGTCTTGTTCTCCATTCAACCTTAAATGTCATATCTTTCGCTCGCGTTCTGCCTGCACAAATTATACATGTCCAGTGGAACAACAGCGCTCCATTCAGTCGACTGGCCTGGGCGTTAAACACCGAAATACAAATCCTGCTAGAAGTATTCGGTATCGAAATGCTATACAAAGCCCACGAAACAATTGGGTAACCGTAACGCCTTGGCTGGGCAATCCAGGTAGCAGGAAAACTCTCAGAAATATATATTTCACAAACTGGTTATTCAGTGAAGATATACTCCGCATTCTCGACCAACGTGCAGAAACCCTATATTAGAGACCACCTTTGTCCTTTGAAAGAAATTAATCAACCGTAAGACGATCGATCGCGTTGTTAACGTCTTAACGAGGGATTGACGGTATCGACCGGTTATAGTGATCACCCAGAGCTCTATTACCGCAAATCGAACGAGCTAATGATATTGTGTTTGTAGTAGGGCTGCGCGTACACACGTGAAAAGGTATACATAAAGGATTTTCGATGCCTGGGTGCGCCGGCATCGAATGCACTGAGAATTGAACAATGGTTCGATGCCTTTGAATGTAATCTTTTTGTTTGTCGCTAATCAATCGCTTTGAAGAGCTCTTATTTTATATCACAAAGTCGTATTTTACAAAATCGTTCTTGATATAAAAAGAGAGGAGTATGGGCCTACTGCATGTCGTATTCCAGGAGAGAACTACGGAATATGTGTTAAGTACCAGGAAAAGAACGAAACCATTAGAGTTTGTGACGTGTGACTTCCGGTGGCGTGAATCCGATCAAGGCACATCCGGTGCGTGGTCACTCCACGTTGGACATCGGCAGGTGACAAGTATGTACATATCTGGGCAGACCTCTCATGTAAGAAAACTTCAATCGGCAACACTTTGCGTGCAATATACTTGGCCCTTTTCACTCCTTGGTTGAAGGGTTCCCCACATGTAGTCACCTATTGTATGTGTCTTACATGACGGATTTGCCCATATCTGGGGTGTACCCTATGCAGGGACCAACGGTAACCAAGTGTGGACACGTCTGACATGTCTGATGGATCTAGTGCCCCTTCCTGCGACAGTGATGGGGAAATGGGGGCTTGCATAAGACAATAGTAGTAAATAGAATGGAAAAATTGTCGGATTTATGTGGCGGGAATGAGGGTGGGGGATGACGTCACGTCCGGTCGAGATCACGTCCAGGTCAAAAGTCACGGTCGGTGAAGGGATTGCCAGCGCAACTTGCAGAATACAGAAGAAGTGACGGACTTGGGTGGATATGAAATTAGGACTGGACAGACCGTGAAATTCATCGAGTTGGGCCAAAAGTTGACCTAAGGGATTGGGAAGGTGTCAACGTGAAGCACTCATCGGGACCGGTTAGGTGATGGGTGGTTAGATCCTGTGACTGGCTGGGGTGGATGTAAAATGAAGACTTTTCAAAAAGAAAAATGCAGAAAAGCGACTGGAAAGACTGCCAAATGGGTAGAGTAGGCCAATATTAGGCCCTGGGACGAATATTAAAGGGATATGAATCATACCCGACATCAAAGGCGCTGCCGCGAGCTCACGCTGAATGTTTGTCTCGCGCTGTACGCGCGTGAGCCTGGCGAGACTCTGCGAGACATTATATACCACCATTGTTTTAAACTTCTTTGCATCGCCTAGTTTTCGTCACGAATTCATTCCAGATTTTACCAGATTTATAAACGTTCTTCTGCAGCAATTGGCATCAGATTATTTGATCGAGACAGGTACTGTTTTGAGAGAATAAACTTTTGAGGGATTTTCATCGAAAAGATGCATATTTTCATGACAACTTTCGAC
This sequence comes from Hanleya hanleyi, assembly GCA_036873755.1. Taxonomy (NCBI): domain Eukaryota; kingdom Metazoa; phylum Mollusca; class Polyplacophora; order Lepidopleurida; family Hanleyidae; genus Hanleya; species Hanleya hanleyi. The sequence continues at coordinate 58,519 of JAVTVY010028496.1, forward strand.
CGCTCTGCGCTGCCGATCACAGGCCCCAGTGTCTGGACAGTAGAATTTAAATTCAGTATAATTTAAATAATTTAATTTTTTTTAAGTCATCCTATAATACAGAGAGCTCTCTGTATTATAGTATGACTTTAAAAAAATTAAATTATACTGAATTTAAATTATACTGTCCAGACACTGGGGCCTGTGCTGCCGATAACTGAGCGGGAAGGAAAAACTCATTTTTGTTTTCCATCTTTGTGATCAAACTTCTCATTTATCTCAATCTTTGAAGTATATCTGTGCTAGCTTTTACAAAATATGCAAGCATGTCATTGACTGTACGCAAAATGTTTTAATTTTCCATTTTCGTTTTTGTAAATAATTGCTCGTGAAAATCGTAAAAATGCCAAATATCTAGAATTCTGAACAAATCTCACAATTCTTGTACGTTTTTGTGATTGAACTACTCTTTTGGGTCATGTGTCTTTTTAGATTTTTTTTCTCCGTGCACTAGTTTTGTTTCTTGTGGTTTGCATGATGTATTCCTTTTGCCACACGTTAAGCTGTAGGAATTTTTTTTGGTCACCAATCTTGGCCTAAATTGAGTTGACTGGCGTTCACGTTAATGGAGCCTAGTTGACAAGCACGTGTATTCGCCCAGCATTGGCCAATGTTGGAGATTGATTTCCAACTAAAAATACTTTGTTTAGGCCTATACGACCGATACTACGGGAGAGTCGTACGGTCATCAGACGACTTCGTTCGTCCGTTCAGGGAGTGAATACTGTTCACTTTGGTGTTCACGGACATAACATCTAAGATTTGTAAGCTGATTAAAAGTTCTTGACAATGATCAGATCAATCAGATAAAAAAAAAATGAAACAAAGATCATTATTCAAGTTAATACATATATTTTATATTAGAATGCCGATCTCACATATAAAAATGATAAAATGTACAGATATATTTTAAGACATGAGATATATTTCATAAACAGACAGGTTCACAGATATCAAAGTAGAGAACATTATTACAAGATATATATTTCACAGTATGATGGTAAAATGTAAATACGAAGCTGCGCATCTGAAAACCCCTCGGCTCTGGGCGCCAGCCATTCATAATGTATTCAATTTAAAACAAGACTTCAGGAACACCAAGCAGTCAAGTAACAAATATACAGATTATGAAAAATTTTGCCATTAGAAATGGCCTCAAACGTTTCCGTCCAATCAGAGAAACCGGTATTCATTACATAAGTCTGTTGATGCATCGACGATGTATACCAAATTTTACATCGAACATTTGAAAATTATCTGAGATAGAGATCCCTAATGATTTCGCATAAATTAAAGATGGCCGCCCATCCTTCCCACCACTCAGAGAAACTGATGTGGTTATTCATTGCAAGTTTCTTGATACATAGATTCTGTATACCAAGTTTCATATAGAACACTGAAATGGTATCAAAGATAAACATCATTAAAGATTTTGCATAAATTAAAGATGGCCACCAAGGTTTCCGCCCAAGCAGAAAAACCAGAACTGTCTATTGATACATCGATGATGTATACCAAATTTTACATTGAGCACTTGAACCGTATCAGAGATATAGATCATTAATGATTTCGCATAAATTAAAGATGGCCGCCCATCCTTCCCGCCACTCAGAGGAACCGATGTGGTTATTCATTGCAAGTCTCTTGATACATCGATGCTGGATACCAAGTTTCATACAGAACACTGAAATGGTATCAAAGATATATATCATTGAAGATTTTGCATAAATTAAAGATGGCCACCAAGGTTTTCACCGAATCAGGGAAACTGGTTTGGTCATTCCTTTGAAGTTTCTTGATGCATCGATGATCTATACCAAGTTTCACACTGAACAGAGAAATGGTACCTAAGATACACAAGATTAATGATTTCGCATAAATTAAATATGGCCGCCAAAGTTTCGAACCAATCAGGTCCAGATTCAATAGGGTTCTGGATCATGAGCATATGGATGTGCAGTGCAAGTTTGGGGTGCCTAGGGTAAGTCGTTCTAAAGATATCTTGGTAACAAGAAAGCTGTGATGGTTTCGCATAAATTAAAGATGGCCGCCAAAGTTTCTAACCAATCAGGTCCAGATTCAATAGGGTTCTGGGTCACAAGCATACGGACGTGCACTGAAAGTTTGGTGTGCCTAGGGTAAGTCGTTCTGAAGATATCTTGGTAACGAGAAAGGTGTGACGGACAGACGGACGGACGGACAGACGGACAGACGTACATGACGATGACAATACCCTTCGGCCAAATTTTGGCCGAGGGGTAAAAACGTATTTTTTACGGATAAAGAACAGAACATATTTACAAACATTTACAGACATACGTACATTTATACAAGAAGATTGTTATAGATGGATGAATTTAAGTCAAGAAATATACAACCGTAAATAATAAATTTGAAAGGAATATACAACCATACCCACACTTACACGGTTGGCCCGTTGATCTGGCTGCAGGCCCGCATGAGTTGGGATGTTGTCTTCTCGTCATCAGTGTACTCACCCCAAAGTTTGAAGATCCTCCCCTGCATGGACCGGTACTTCTTCCGTTGGTGGCGCTTCATCTTCTTCTCGGAGACGCTGTTTTCTGTTTTCTCTGACGCTTCACGGTATATGAGTAACCCATGTTGTCCACCAACTTGTCCTTCCCGCGTGTTGAAGCCCCCTTCAGCACAGTATAAGTTGTTTCTTCTTCGGCTGCGTCTTCATTGTCGTCGTCATCAGTGTCATCGTCATCATCTCCTAGGCCTGTCATGTCGTTGATATTATCTTCGGGGTATTGCTGCGGGATCTGGAACTCGGTCTGTATGTTGAAGCTGGAAACATCTTGATCCATCGGTTCCTCGTTTCTGGTCGAGATGAGATGCATGTCGGTGGACAGCCGGTTGCTCTCAGCTGCTGGAAGAGGGGGTGGGCGTAGAGGGGTAAGGGGACTGGAAGAATGCCTAGGCGTCGGCACGGAGCATGCACAACATCTCCAATCCAAAAGCTCCTCCTCTCCTTTCACAATCCGTCTGTAAAACTCCCGAGTGATGCCAGTCCCACATGTACGATGCTGCCATCGGTCGCATCCGTCACACTGTAATGCCTCCTGATGCGGTCGGGCGACAGTCTTGCAGGAAACACAGAGATCGGACATGATGAAAATTATGGAATAGAAATGTTCGCTATAGTAATAATTCAATGAAATGAAATGTTTTTGATTGATTGAAATTGTAGTTTAAGGGCCGCTTCCCATTCGGATTTCGCGGCCCATCAACTCTCAATGTTTTATTTGAATTTCGCGGTACAGTACTTTGTTTATTGAATTTCTTTTCCAGCGCTAAATATATAAATAAATAAATAAATAAATAATAAATAACAATGAGAGATTAGTAGGAGATATAAATAGAAGTAAATAAGAATCGCTATATGTACAAGTTCGTAAGTCTCTTTTTGGTTTTTGGTTAAGTTATACTGGTAATCGCGTGTATGATGATCCTTTGTCTTGGTACCCCTTTGTACGCACAAAGCCGTCCAGAAAAAACTGGGAGAACCATGGGCGTCTTCAGGATTTTTCGGATCGACTTAACTAACGACGCCCTTGGGAACAGGGTGGGTTCTTCCAGAGAAATGAAATGTTCTGATTGATTGAAATTGTAGTTTAAGGGCCGCTTCCCATTCGGATTTCGCGGCCCATCAACTCAATGTTTTATTTGGATTTCGCGGTACATTCTTTTAATATCTTTTCCAGCGCTAAATATATAAATAAATAAATAAATAAATAAATAAATGAATAAATAATAAATAACAATGATAGATTAGCAGGAGATGTAAATAGAAGTAAATAAGAGTCGCTATGTACAAGTTCGTAAGTCTCTTTCGGGTTTTTTGGGTTAAGCTATACTAGTAAATATGAGTTCACTGTTGGTCTAATCGCGTGGATGATTCCTTTGTCTTGGTACCCCTTTGTACGCACAAAGCCGTCCAGAAAAAAACTGGGAGAACCATGGGCGTCTTCAGGATTTTTCGAATCGACTTCCCTAACGACGCCCTTGGGAACAGGGTGGGTTCTTCCAGAAATCTGTGCCTGTAACAATTGCTTGGAGTGTGTATTGGGGCACAGGACGGCAGGTCTACGTCCTATATTGTGTGAAAGTCAAAGGATGATATGTGTCGAGGCGTCATTTCGGTGTCATATATGGGGTAGCATGTCTGTGTGGTTTAGGATTTGGTTTTCTGGTTGCTCAGTTCGATGGAGTAGCCTGTCTAGCGTGGTACAGGGTCGAGTATTCTGGACGTTCTTGTTGTCCGACGATGATGATCTTCATGCATGTTTATCTCCATTTGGTGCTGTTTCATAATATTTGTCGTCATCGGTGTTCTGTTTCATGGCTGGTCTTACTCGTATGTGGTCTTCAGTGTGCTGTGCCTGTATTACAAAGAATAGAAGAGTTTGTAGTTTCTTGTTTTCTGGTGTTATTTTTTGCCATCGACTGGCACTATCGTGATCTAAGTCACACATGATCAATATCAATAAATAATTAGGTACTAAATATTATAAATAAAAATATTATTATAGTTAAAGCCGATTGTGAATGTTTGATATAACCTCCAGTCTTCTGCCCCTGCTAGAAAACCGGACGGTTAACATTCGTTAACGAGGGTTGGAAATAAGGGAACACAATTTGGTCGGAGCTCGTTATTAGGAGCTTTTAATTTGATCAGTGAATTTGTCTATGTTATTGCTATGGCATTTTGATTGGTTAGTGTCCAAATTTGATCAGTCATTTCTGATCACTGACCCTTATTTCCGCCCCTGTAAAATAGTTTTGACTCTAAGCGTGCTACATTTATTCAAATTTGGTCCTAGGTTTATTGGTGTCTTGGTGTAACCATATGGTATTAAATGGTAGAGTGATAGTCAGTAGATTTGATGTAAGCTAGTAAGGTGGAGTATACTTTGTTTATAAGAGGTGGTTTAGGATTTAATATAGAAGCCAACGACAGAGGGACATTTAAGTTTTTGAGTTCGTTTTCCAGTGTTCGGCGATAGAGGTCATGTTTTGGGCATTTGAGTATAAAATGTTCTATCGTTTCTTCTTCGTTGTTGCATGAAGTGCATAGTGGTGATGTGTTTTTTATTAGCTTAGATAAGTGAGATTTTAGTCCTGTTTTGCCTAGTCTTAATCTTGTGATGATGCGGTCGTCACGTTTACTGTTTAGCTGGAATCCAAAACTCCTTCTTTTCCCCTTATCTAGAATACTATGTAGCCATCTACCTCGGTTTTCTTCGTTCCATTCCTTCTCCCATTTACTATCTATTCTGGTTTTAATGATAGAATTCAGTTCTTTGGTTCCTAGTCCTATATGCACGTCAGGTGCAGTTTTGGTGAGGCTGTCTTTGGCTGTCCTATCAGCGGCTTCATTTCCCTAACGTCCACGTGGGCGGGAATCCAAGCTAAAATGGCGTCAATGTCATTGTCTCGTATTTGTGTACATAAAATTTCTATTTCGTGTATGAGGTCAGGTCTGCTGTCAGATTTGGAGTTCTTTATAGATACCAGTCCGCTTAAGGAATCGCTAAGAATAACGGTGGAAACAGGTCGGTTCTGAAGAACCCATTCGAGAGCCTTGATTATGGCGACTAATTCAGTGGTGTATACAGACATATTGTCTGGTAGTTTGAAACCTTCGTGAATGTCAAGTTCTGGTATAACGAATGCAGAACCTGTATTGTGACTTGTGTTTTTGGAGCCGTCTGTATATATTTTCAAGCGATTTTTCCAATGTGTGTCAATATATTCGAGGGCAGTGACTCTTATATGCTCTGGGTTGTCCTGTTTGGTGATGTAGCTATGTATATTCGTGTCCACGTGTGGTGTGATTAGTTGCCATGGTGGTCTATTGACCTTGTCAGTGTCAGAGATACAAGAGATAGGGATGTCGTGTTCTTGGAATAGTCGTTCTATCGTGTAACCGAATGGTGCGGAGTCTTTTTCCCATTTCCTTTTTAGGAATTCGTATTCGGTTTTTGGGCCAAAAATGTTGTGGCATGGGTGGTTTTCGCCCTTGGCTATTGTTTTCCCTGCATATTTCATTGACAGCTCTTCTCGTCTTAAGTGTAAGGGTTTTTCATTAGTTTCTATTTGTAGACTACATAATGCAGTTCCTTTGAACGCCCCGGTGGCTATTTTTAGGGCCGAATACTGAATGCTGTCTATTCTTTTCAAATGGGTCTTGCATGCTGATTGATACGCGATTGAACCATAGTCTATTTTGGATCTGATGAGTGTTTGATATAATTTGATTAAGCTATGTTTATTGGCCCCCCAGTTGGTACCCGATACGCACCTCATAAGGTTCAGGTCCTTGTTACACCGAATAATTAATTGGTCGATGTGGTCTTTCCAAGTGAGTTTTCGGTCGAAGATCATACCTAGGTATTTGACACTATTCTTAAACTCGATTTTCTGGCCTCCTAGTGATAGCGTGATGTCTGTGGTTTGTTTATTTGAGAATAGCACACCGGTAGTTTTGACAGCTGAAAATTTGAATCCCCATTTATCGGCCCAGTCGCTGACTGTATTTAGTACCTTTTGCATTATACTTGTTAATTTTTTTATCGATCCGGCAGATTTCCACATGGCAGCATCATCAGCAAAAAGTGATTGTTCAATTTCAGGATGTTTTGTGTCAATTTCGTTGGCCAGGCCATTAATCAGGATGTTAAAAAGGGTGGGGCTTATGACGCTGCCCTGTGGGGTGCCGTTATCTAGCTGGTGGTCCATGGACATGGTGTTACCAATACGAACTTTGAAGTTTCGGTCATGAAGAAATTTTTTTATCCAGTGTTGTATCCTGCCCTTAATTCCTAGGTTGTTTAATTGGGTGATAATCCCGTCCTGCCATACAAGGTCAAACGCCTTTTCTATATCCAAGAAAATGCCTAAAATGAAATGTTCTGAATGATACAGAATTTATATAAGTTTTCGGTTGATGAACGCGAGTAAAAATCTAGAAAGTGTCATGATTAATGGGATTGATTTGAACTCACTTGATATTAAGCTGTTTGAGTGTTGAATATAGGAGATTATCGCCGAGTATCGTGAATAGCAATGGGTAAATCACCCTTATTGTAATGAACGAGTAGGCGATTAACGGGATTAACGGGAAAGGATTACGGTACCTGGTTAATTGTCTGATCACACATACATTTTTATGGACTGGTGAGTATTTTTCAAGTTTTAACACTCAGTCGATACAAAATATCTGATCGTTTTAAAATTGATTATTTGGAAAATAACATACGAAACAGATACTCTGAATCTTTCCAACAAGAACAGGAGGAGAATGAAAATGAAGCGTGTTTTCTTGTGTCGTTTCCCGCCTACAAAAGGCACTGTGCTACCGGTATGCCAAGTTGAGTCGTCGATGCAGTAGTCTTCGTAAGTTATGTGTATTTTTTGTCTAATATTTCTTAATTATTCTTCTATAAGTTACGCATAATTTCTACAATAATTATGCAGACATTCTGCTGTCTGGTAATATAGTTCATGATATAAGATAACTGATATAACATATGGTACGAAAACGTCTGAGTACGAAAAGGTTAGGGTACGAAAACGACTGGGTACGAAACGGTTAGGGTCGATTCGGTTTGGGTACGAAATGACGTATCCCCAGCGAAACAGGGCGGGACTCGCAGCGAAGCACACGTGACGGTCTTTTGCGCACAAAAAGCCAATCAGTGACGAGGCGTACTAATTAACCAATCACTAATCACTCATTAACATATCAATTAGCGAGATAAACTCTAGTTCAAAGAGAGGAGCCGCGTTTCATATCCCTCTATACTCGTCCCAGATCAGCCGAAGCATCATCTTGAAGCGCTCATCGGGGCCGGTCACGTGATGGGTGGGGTAGAGGCAAAACTAGTATTTTCCTGGAACAATAAAATATGGAAACAGACTTCACACCCAAACCTGCAGAAAAAATCACAGTCAAATGGGTCTAGTCTTTACCTGAATTTACCTGATCCTAGGGTCGTTAGGAAAGCATAAAATGCTTGTTAGACCCGTCTTGAAACTGTCATCTATGCATGCGCAGGGTGTCTTAATGCAGTGATGCCGTTTCGACCAAGCCATAATCAGGCGATGTAGAATCGACCATACATGATTATCTCAAGAACATTTACAAAAAAAAGATGAGATGATCGGAGATATATGGTATCATAAATTGAACCCGTTAGTATCCCTGGGCGTAGAGCACTAGGGGCTAAGAGGCAATTTCTAGTAAGACGGTAAGAAGAGGCAGAATCGGGACTTCTGCACCCGAATACTAGTGGACCAACTGACCATAGTTGTGTGGTACGCTAATTGAACCCGTCAGTATCCCTGGGCGTAAAGCACTGTAGGGGCTAAGAGGCAATTACGAGTAAGACGGTAAGAATGATATAAGGACCAGGACTTCTGCACCCGATTACTAGAGTACCAACAGATATGCTCCAATCGCCAATTTCTTTCCTATGAAATTCTTGAATGTCCGACACTAAAGTACATAAACAGAATGTATACTCACCTACAGCTGGCTGGCTTGTATTGGCGATCACTGATGTGCCGTGACTCGTAATCATCTTGCAGACTGGTCGGTCGGCCTGAGATAAGTGCTCCCCCCCCCCCCCTCTTTCTTGAGGATTAGACGACTACATGCTGGGCGGCAACAAGTGGCCCTAGCATGGTCAGACGGTCTGTTTGTACTGACAGGTCTCTCAGATAGAAATCTGTAAACGTGGAATTGGCACTCCAAGCACAGAATTGGACAATGTCATCCAGCGATACGTTCTTCCATAAAGGCCATGATGTTGCGATGGCTCGTATTTCATGAGAAGATGCAGAGGCTAGCAGTGGGGGGGCATCGAGGGATAGTTCGTATGTCCATTTAATGGTCTTGCTCAACCAAGAGGCCACTGTATTCTTGGTAATGTCTTGAGTAGCCCTTGGGAGAAGAGAGAGCAGTAGTAGTCGACGAGAACCTCTGATAGGATCGGTACGGCTGAGGTAGTGATGTATTGCTCATACTGGACATAGTAAGATGTCGTTATCAAGGCCCTGAACACAATCTGATAATGCAGGGATGGAATACAGACGTTTAGCACAAGGTCCTTGATGTACAGTCTCATTCTTGGCGATGAACTCTGGAACAGGGCGGAACGATATGCGTGACCAATCTGCCATCCAAATCATTGATTTCCTTTCCAAGGCATGAAGCTCGGATACTCTAGACGCCAGGGCGAAGGCCGCGAGGAAGGCAGTCTTGTAGGAAACCGCTTTAATAGAGGCTGACTGTAATGGTTTGAAGGATGGGCGAAGGAATGCGCTGAGAACCACACCAATGTCCCACTTCGATAATAGTTGATGGGAACGACGGGGCTGTAAGGTACAGGCACGTATAAGAGCAGAGATGTTGGGATCCAGGCTAATGTCAATGCCCGCAGATAACCGTAGAACCCGGGTCAAGGCTGATCGGTACCCTTCAATAGTGCTGCTTTTAAACTTCTTATCTCGGTGCAGGTTAAGAAGAAAGTCCGCAACTATAGGAAGAGAGGCAGTGTCGGGATCGGAGCCTCGACGTCGACACCATGAGATGAAATATCTCCACTTAGACTGGTAGAGCTGTGATGTGGAAGATTGGTTGGACGAAACCATCGTCTCTGCAACATCTGCTGAAAATCCTTGGTCTGTGAGGGTATTCTGGATAATCAGCAGACGTGTAGGTTGAGCCACTGAGGGTTGTCATGGAGTATCCCGCAGGGTTGGCTGAACAGGTTGACCCACACTGGTAGGCGACGTGGTGGAGCGGTGAGTAGAGGAATCAGAGCCGGAAACCACGGTCGACGAGGCCACCATGGAACAACGAGAAGAATGATGCAGTCGTGTTGAACAATCTTCTGTAGTACTTGCTGCAGTAAGTTGTCCCAGCTAATCGATAGGGCATCGATGGCGTAGACTCGAGGGTCCAGAACCGGACTGACGAATAGGGAAAGCTGTGCATTGTTCCTCGTCGCAAACAGGTCGATCAGAGGGGGTTTCCCAGATGCTGGTGATGTGTTGGAAGACCTCTGGATGCAGTTGCCATTCGGTCTGTAGAACAGTGTCGGGGCGAGACAGGCGATCTGCTAATACATCGAGCCGACCTGGAACATGACGAGCACGAATGTGACAGTGATGTTGCAGAGCCCAGTTGAAGAGGGTCCAAACCAGACGGAATGTTGGATAGGATCCAGTGGTACCCATCTTGTTGATATGAGCAATGACGGTTGAATTGTCTGTTGCGATGAGAAGAGACAATTCACCAGTAGATGACTCCAATGCTGGACTGCACAGATGACAGCTTTCATTTCCAAGAGGTGGATATGAAGTTTGGCATCCGATGTCGACCATCTGCCGGACATCTCTAGGCCGTATAGATGAGCTCCCCAACCTGTCTCGGACGCATCGGTGTCGAGATGGTACAGAGGAACTGGTGGTACAAAAGGTACTCCCGCATGACATTGTAACGGGACTGCCACCAAACGAGGTAGAGACGTCAATACCCGGAACTAGTTGTTTGAGGAATGACATCTGAAGATACCGCTGCAGGTGGTATTGCAGAGGCCGAACTTGGAGACGACCATAGTGAGTGAGGTTTGAGTAGACCTAAAAGACTCTGCCAAAGCTTGAGGGGCTGTGAAGGTGAGGGCAAAAAGACTCGAACCATCGTCTGAATGTTGGTCCACCGGTCTTCCGGGGGTCGTACCAACTGTTGGAGTGTGTCGAAGACTGCCCCGATGAAGCGATGACATTGTGCTGGTTCCAACTCTGACTTCTGAGGATGAGGGATGAAGCCAAGGTGATGAAGGACGAGTAAAACGAGTCGGACCTAAGCGTTGAGTAGAGACTTGTCCATAGCCCAGATGAAGATGTCGTCTATGTAAACCTCTAGGTGAATACCCCGTAGATGCAGGAACGCCATGACTGGTCCTGTGATGCAGGTGAAAAGCCATGGGGCGATGTTGACTCCAAACGGGAGCACTTGCCACTCGAAATGTCGACCGGCAATGGTAAAGTGTAGGTATCGACGGTGTTGAGGATGAATGGGTATATGCAGATAAGCATCTTGTAGATCAATGGAGGCCAGCCAATCCCTGTGATGTAGACGGGCCCGGATCGATGAAACCGATGTCAACTTGAAATGCGGAGGGGGTGACCGGTACAGCCTGTTGAGACATCTCAGGTCGATTATCATACACATCTGGTCGGAATCCTACTTCGGAAGCAGGAAAACGTGGCTGTAGAAACCGACTGTGTCCTCGGCCTGAGGTAGCTCTCTGACCGCATCTTTTGTAATGAGAGTGGTGACGGATGAGAGAAGTGTTTGAACATGTCCTGAAGGAACTGGCAGCAGTGATGGACGAGGACGAGATATGAGCTCGCGATGGTCCTGGAAGGCGAAGCGAAATCCCTCTCTTAGTGTCCTTAGAATCCAAACATCGTCTGTAATGAGCAGCCAATTTTCCCAGAAATGCTGCTGAAGACCTCCGACGATAGGATGAGTGAAATGACGGAAGGTGGGCAGACGAGAGGAATGTGTACTGTCACTTGTTGGAGGCACCTCTACCTCTGGCGCCTCCATGACGTTGTCCACGGACAGTTAAAGATTTGGCCAAGGGACGAAAATTATCAGAAGTAGTCTCCCGTAAGGTCGTCTGAACCTCGATTCCTCTGGTTAGATGCGGACGAGGCAGAAGCTGTGTGACGAGAAACAGCGGCCAGAAGTCTAGACGTTCTCTCCTCCCGAATACCAGGCATGATGGATTGAATTGCGTTGTTAAACAGAAACTTGGAATTCAACGACTGGTGGATTAAGGTGTTTTGGGCAAAACCCGGAACCTTCTGTTTTGGTGTTACGTAAGACTGCCTTACGCTGAGATTGAAGAAGGGAAGCATATGCGAAAGCGGAAGCCTTGATCACATGACAATTTGACCTGTTCAGCGTATAAAAACATCCCCGTAGGTAGGCTTGATGATCGGGAGACAGGAGAACATCACCCTCAGGCTGACGGAACACCAGACGGGCTGAAGCAGACAGGAACCAGTCGGTGTATGATGTAATGCGCTGAATGGCAATGAACATCTCTTGAAGACACTCCACTTCCTTAGCCGTAGCTTTGATAGTTTTCACAACTTGATCCAAATCCAAATCCAGCATAGGAGGCTTGACTGGAAGGACGCTGTCGTGAATTCTATAAAAGGAGAACCTAGGCTTCTTAAACTTAAACGACAATAGAAGCCATAGACACGGGCTCACGTCTAGACGTAGATGATGGAGCAGTAGTAGTAGGTTCAGGCATCTCAGGGACAAGAGCCATCAGGGCCGCCATCTTGTCAGGAAATGGTAAATCTCCCACATTCGGTGATGATTTCCGTACATGAGAGGAGGATGTCGACGAAGACCCACGATCAGGAGATACATCATGAAGATCTTTAAGAGCAGAAGCGTTGGTAGACAACCGATAAAGTGGGTGGCATGGTCGAGCAACATTGATCGCAGCTGGAGATCTATGAGTAGACGCCCGGTGACATGGAGATGACCGCAACCGGCGTCGTGAAGAGATGGATCGACGACATAGTGATGAAGGAGAACGTCGTGAAACCCGAGACCGACGTAAAGGTGACCGGAAATGACGAGGCAAATGAGACTGGTGAACCCAAATCGGAGAGCGGCGTGCTGGTGTGCGAGAACGGCGTGGTTGAGTAGGAGTGGTACGCTGTGGCACACGAGAACGATGTAAAAATGAACCGGACCGATGAGGTGGTGAACGAGACCGGCGTTGATTTACATAATCCCGACGTAAAGGTGAAGGAGATCGGCGTTGATCTAAACGACTCCCGACGTGATGGTGAACGAGATCGGCGTCGAGAAGTACCAGAACGGCGAGATGAAGTACGACCCGGGCAACGTGGTGTACGCGAACGTCTACATGGTGGAGGAGAACGACAATGTGGCATACGAGGAAGGCTTGAAATCACTCGACCAGCCGAAGTAGAAACTGTCAAAGTCCAGGAGGATGAATGTACAGTCGTAGCCCGAGTAGTAGTTTTGGATGAGGTCGACGTGCACACCATAGCAGAAAACGAGTGAATGGACTGGTTCTTTTGTCCAACCCCGGGAACTGAAGACTGGTCTGTACTGGTGGTCAATGCCTTGCTTTCCCATTGTCCTCTTCCCTTTTGTTGTCGGAGAGGCAGTGGGAGATGGTTGCGTAACAGTCGACCTGCATAACAGCTGACCAGACGAGTCCTTGGCAAGTACTGTACCACTGGGAGGAATAGCAGGGGACAATGGATACGGGCTTTCAGGCATGTCTTCTTTGATTTTCCTGTCAGATCTGAGCACACTCTCGGCTTGTTGTCTGTCGTAGAGTGCCAAACTCAAGTCCCCAGCGGCCTGTAACAAAATATCACACCTGGCCTGTGCGTAGTTACACCAGGCATGATCATTCCAAGAAATACATCCCAAGGAAGTAGCTTTACGATAACACATATAGCCTTTGCAAGAAAAACACAGTGAATGTGAATATAATTTAGACCAAGACCGCCTGCATGATTCGCAGCGTTTAGAATTCCCATTGTCTTTAGACATTGTTCTTACAATGTATTCTGCTAATATCTAGACTCAATTCCCTATCACAAGATCGACAAAATCTAAATCTAGTCGGAGCTCTCTCAAAATATGTCCACGCAGGGTGGCTGCAGAGAAGAAAAAGAAAGTGGGAAGTGCGTCACGGGCGCATGAGTAACCTATAGCTGAGGCTCCAGAGGGTGAGAACTTTTAGTCTACAGTAGGATCTCCATAGGAAGCTAATGGCATAACAATAGCAGGTGTAGATTTGAGCAATAAATTCTTTTATTAAAGTGATTGTAAACTCTCAAGTGAAGTTTCCATCAGATGAAAGACCATTGCGAACAGTGTTTATTTTTTAATATTTATTTTATTTTTTTACGATTTTATTACATGGAGTAAACTGCAATTAAAGCATGGTATTCTATGGTGGTCTGTTGCAATCATATTTAGGTCCAGTGACGTCACACTGCCTTAATACATACATTTCAAACTTTGTATGCACTTTCCAGTGCTTTATTGTATACTTTGAGTTTCAACAAAGACTCACTGTTCCAATGTGCATGTTCCAAAATCTGGGAAATTATTAATTCAAGATTCAAATTGACTGGACACTCATGAGTCACCATCTCCCAGATTCTGGTGAAACATGCACATTGGAACAGCGAGTCTGTTGAAACTCAAAGTATACACACCTTAAGCTTCAATCAAGCACTGGAAAGTGTATACAAAGTTTGAAATATATGTATTAAGGCAGTGTGACGTCACTGGACCTAGATATGATTGCAACAGACCACCATAGAATACCATGCTTTAATTGCAGTTTACTGTGTGTGATTAAATCGTAAAAAATTAAAATAAATATTTTCCCACACTGTTTGCAATGGTCTTCCCACACTGTTTGCAAGTGTCACTGTTATAATTAGAAACAAAAATACGGATGTTTGCATGGTTTTGATCAGAAGGGGGTAGATTAATGTAAATAAGTAGGACTAATAGATAATTAGCTTACCATAATACTGCAGAAATGAGTTTTGGAAAGGGAAATTTAACAGACAAAAATAATAGTAGCCAAGCCCAAGCTAAGGCAATCTGTTTAATTGTTCCAGTGCCTTGGAAACTAAATATTTAATCCTAATATTGAAGCACTTCTCTTTATAATTTTGATTTCATTTTTTCACCAAATGTTAAGAGAAAATAGTGAATATTTGAATGAATAAAAAAAAAAAAAAAATTTACAAATAAATTTTCTGTTATTAAGCTAAAACTTACCTCACTTCCACTCTTTGCATTTCTTGTCTACATGAAATATCACAGTAAGAATTTAAATGACACAGTTATCTCCCCTGCTAGTCACCTGATTGCATAGCTACCCACAATTCTACTTCCTTCTTGTTCCACTGCGATACATGGTCTGGATGTATCATAGCGGGGAGGTTGGGTGGGCATCACTGGAAGTGAGGTAAGTTTTAGCTTAATAACAGAAAATTTACTTGTAAAATTTTTTTGTTATTTGCGCTGAAAACTTACCTCACTTCCACTCTTTGCATAGAATGCCACCGTAAGGTAGGTGGGCAAACTGATACAATCCGTGGTAGTGATAAATGCCATACATAGTGACTAGTTCAAAGTAGAAATCATAGATCTTCTACCTCACAGAGGATCCATGAAATCATACAACAGTAATAACCTGTATGCCTATGGTACACAGGGAACCTCTGTTGCTACTCTGACTTCAAGGCTGAGATGCAATATACGCCCCCCCCTTTTTTTCGAAAGGGGCCGAGAGAAAAAATGCACTCACCCGCAAGCAGGGTTACAACTGTACGCCCGGACTTTTGTAGCTATATTGCTGGCCTCGGTCCCCCTGACACCCGCTGTGCGGTCACAAGTGGGCCGATAGAATAGAGGTCGTTACATGCCAACGTCATGTCCCGGAGATAGTAGGAGGCAAATGTCGTGTTTGACCTCCAGTAGCACGCCCTCATAATGTCTGTCACCGATCTGTTGGTCCATAGAGGCCATGATGCCGCTAATGCCCTAATCTCGTGACCCGAAACGTTTACAAGCGCGGCTTGCCTATCAGTAGCCGTGGAGTACGCTAGCCGAATCGTATTTTTGAGCCAACTCGAGATAGTGTTTTTACTTATTTCTTGTTTGGCTTTGGGATCGAAAGGGATAAACAAACGCCTCCTTCCCGCTCTGATCTCCTCTGTACGATTCAGGTAACACGCAAGAGCCCGAACCGGACACATTAACATGTCTGATTCAAGACCGGACGAAAGGAAATCAGATAAGGCTGGAATTGTGAACTCTCGAGATATGGAATCGTAGAGGGCTTGATTCTTGGCCACAAACTCAGGAACCGTTGTGAGAACTACCTTGCTCCAGTTCCTAGAGTGTCTGATGTTCCTTTTATCGAGCGCATGCAGCTCTGACACCCTAGCTGCTGAAGCAAGAGCCAACAAAAACGAAGTTTTGTATGATAAATGTTTTAGCTCAATAGCTTCTATTGGCTCGAAAGGTGGCTCTCCCAATTGCCGAAGTACTAAGGCTAAGTCCCACTTAGGTAATTTCGGAACAGCCGACTGACCAGTTATCTTGTATGACTTGATTAGTGCAGATAAGTTTGGATCAGTCGAGGGATTAATCCCAGTACCCAGTAGAATAGGTTGAGCAATGGCCGCTCTATAACCTTCTACCGTAGCAGGCACCAGGCCCCTATCCCTGAACAGGTACAATAGAAACTCTGCTATCTCAGGGATAGTTGCGCAGGATGGATTAATATCCCTCTCTCCACACCAAAGATCGAAGATTGCCCACTTTGAGTTGTATACAGCGGAAGAGGACGGTCGAATAGATTGTGCCATTCGGCGCCCAACCTCCGCTGAAAATCCCGCCTGAGCGAAGTGCTGCTTGAGCACTTGCACACGTGGTAGTGGAACAGTCCTGGTTGGCTGTGGAATGTCGACGTTCCGGGCTGGCGCAGTAGATTGTGCCATACCGGAAGCTGTCTTGGTACATCTACCAGAAGATCCAATAGTTCCGGGAACCACGGCCTTGCTGGCCACCACGGAACAATCAGGTAAACGACACACATGTGTTCGCGGATCTTCTGAAGTACCTTCGCTAGGATAGCTGGAGGAGGGAACGCATATGCTACCATCCTTGACCAGTCCTGCGATAGTGCGTCCACTGCATATGCCGTCGGATCCGGAACCGGCGACATGAACAGGGGCAGTAGATTGTTGCGCCGAGTGGCGAACAGATCTATGTGTGGCATCTCCCAGACATGAGCTATTTGTTTTAGTATGTCTGGGTGAAGTTGCCACTCCGTGGGAATTATCTGATTCCGTCGTGAAAGCGAATCCGCTAAGACGTTCAGTACCCCCGGGATGTGCCTGGCCAACACCGATATGTTGTTGTCCCAACACAGACCGAAAAAGATTTCCGCTTGGCTTTGTAATAGCGGAGATCTCGTCCCCCCCTGCTTGTTGATATAGGACACGACTGTTGTGTTGTCCGTCGCAACTAGCAGGTTCTTGTCGGTCAATACGCTCACCCACGTGCGGATGGCATGTGTCACTGCCATAAACTCCAACACGTTTATATGGTACGAGCGTTCCTCGATTGTCCATAACCCGGATGTCGACTTGGACTCGAGGTGGGCTCCCCATCCTTCCATAGATGCGTCCGTGAACAGGTGATGTGACGGACGAAACGGAAGTAGGGACACACCTGGCATAACGTTGAGTGGATCCAGCCACCATTGGAGGCATTGTTTGACTAGCGGTGTTACAGGTATCCACGGATTCAACTGCCTTTCGACCCATTGATGATTGAAGTAAATCATTAAGGGACGAAGCTGCAACCGCCCTCTTGGTGTTACGTCCTGTGTTGACGTCAAGAGGCCGATTATCGCAGCAAAGTGTAAAGCCCTGGCCTGAGATAACTTGAGGAACTGAGGTATCTTCGTCGTTATCTTTAGCCATCGATCTTCTGGGGGTTTGGCGAGAGCTCGTAGCGTATCGTATTCCACCCCCAGAAATTTGCGCCTTTGTGAAGGAATCAGCTCTGATTTCTCTTCGTGTGGGATGTATCCCAGAGAAGTCAACATCCTTAAGACAAACTGGGTGTCTAGGATTAACTGCTCCTTGCAGGCATTCCTTAGCAGGGAGTCGTCGATATAAAAGTGGTACTTTATACCTAGACTGTGCAGGAATTGTGCCACTGGTGTAAACACTCGTGTGAACACCCAAGGGGAAGTGGATAGGCCGAACGGAAGCACTTGAATTTGGAAGCGTCGTTTGCCGACCATGAATCTCAAGTACTTCCTGTCCCCCGGATGTATCGGGATATGCAGGTATGCATCCCTTAAATCCAGAGAAGTCAGCCATTCCCCTTGTCCGAGTACCGACCGGATAGACCGGAAGGACTCCATGCGGAAGTGTGGCGGTGGAGTGAGGTAGTCCTTGTTGAGGCGCTTTAGGTTTATAACCATGCGCATCTCGGACGTGTCTTTCTTGGGGACCAGAAAGACCGGCGAATAGAACCCGGGTGACGTGTCCGAAACCGGAAGCTCTATTACAGCTGCCTTCTCTATCAGCTTGTCCACAGAGGACTGTATCGCTGATAGATGACCCGTTCGTAATGGTATACGAGACGGAAGGGGATGAGCAGTCAAGGGAGGAAGCGTGTCGAACAATAGGCGATAGCCGTATCTGATCGTTCGAATGACCCACGCTTCCGTCCCGATCCTTATCCAGTTCCTCCAAAACAACTGCAGCCTTCCCCCTACCGGAAGGTCTAGTTGCTGGGGAACTGGAAACGTTATGTCTCGGTGTTCCCGCCATACCGGAAGCCACCCGGTACGGCCCGAAACATCAGGAATCCTTCTTTGACTGCTTAGATTTCCCCTTACCCTGCTTCTTATGGCCATAGGTCGATACTCTTGGCTCTAAAGAAGTAGGCGCTTGGTTATGCTGTTGGCCGGAAGCACCCTTATTAGCCTTGGAACTAGGCGGGTTCTTCTTAGCCTTCTTCGCCTTTGGACCCGACCCGGAAGCCATAGGTCTTTTAGACGAAGCACCGGAAGCAACTGACCTGTCATGCTCTATACGATCCATTTCAGGTCGAACTTCGGCAACAGCATCACCAAACAGTAAAGAAGGAGCCGTAGATGTCTCTAGTAGACTCCTCTTTACAGCTTCCGGTGTGTAACTATGCATAAAAGGAATGAAGGCCTTTCTCCTTAAATACACTAGCATAGAAGATAGATAGGCATTGTGTACCAGTAAATCTTCTACAGCACCGGAAGCAATCTTCTGGTAGTCAAGAACGAGGTTTATACCCTCCTGTAACTGTTCTTGACTCTCCGCGCCCGACAGCGAAAATAAACCATCCTTTATGGCTTTAAGAAACCAGTCAAGGTGATTCGTAATCGCCACTCCTTGTCGAGCAGTTTCCTCAAGTACTGCGGCCTGTTTGTTCGTGCAAGGAACATCCGGATTACTAGGCACTTTAGTATTGCTAGAGCATAAATACTGAAAGTCGCCGTTCACCTCTGCAGACCGGAAGCTAAACGGTGAGTTATGTACGCCGTAACTTCGTGTGTTTGGCTTCTGTACTGGGAACGGACCAGAAGATCCTGCAGGGCGGAAGCGAGCTTTTGGTCTCAACCTTATAGCACGTTCCTCCTGCGTAGTGGGTTCTGCTAACGTTCTATGGAATAAATGGCAGATAGAATGAATAGCAGTTGAGGCCGGAAGCGTGGTAGCCGACCTCGTAACCCGGTTTGACTCTCCTGATTCAGTTTCAATATCCCCCGCATGTGGGACCGGAAGCTGCATATCAGGAATTAAGTCATAGATGCCGGAAATAAGTTCATAATATTTCCTAGCATCCGGATCAGTATTGGTAGGTTCATTCAATTCAGATCTACCGTACTGGTCCCTATCCACTTCCATAGCTTCCGGGGCTTCCTGCCAGGAGGGAGTATTGGAAGGGATAGTCCTCGACAAATTAGCTTCCGGTTTCCTAGACTGTTCAGTCAAAACCGGAAGCAGTGGCGTACTACTTCGGAATTGACTGGTCATCATCTCTCTCAATTCCTTCATTTCCTCACGTTGCTGTTCCATACCGCGCAGTATGGCAGCCAAAGTGGGATCAGTCACTTGAGAGTGGACCGGAAGCAAGGCCTGACGAGGTGTGTTCACACTCAAGGACCCTCCAGCTGGAAGTGAGCACGGCCACTGTAAAGGTCGGTGAACAGGCATACGAGGTCGTAAACCGGAAGCACGTATAGGAGGACGCATCATACGATAAATTCCCGGTCCCGTACCTCGAACACCACCGGAAGCAGATATCTGACCTAAGCCACACAAGGGCGAAGGTAGACCAGCAACCGGATGCCGCATAATTTGAACTGGTCTGATTGAGGGTTCTTGATAACGCAACTCAGACACAGGCAAAAAATTTGACATATTATGGGTACCTGAATACATACCATACTGCCGTTGTTGCGGGAACCTTAATCTCTGGTGGCCCAGAAGGCTCGTAGACACAAACGTCTCGGCAAGGGAACGAGGAAGGCCACCAGAGTAACCGGAAGCAGGTTGAGAAAATTCAGACAAACCGGAAGCAGCAGTTAAAGGCGTAACTGAGCGACCGGGAAGTCCAGGCCTCGACAGCGTCGAGGAAGGTATTTTCCCAACCCCGGACCCAAATGAAAATTTAACATTAGGCTCCTCACTGGTGCTGCCCAAGTTTTCATAATCATAAGTTGACTCCGATCGAGCGATCGGAGTCCCCTGGCTTTCCCACGCTAAGCCTGGGTCCGTCACTGATTTCCCTTCATCGTCACATCCAGGCGTCCGCTCAATAGGAATCTCCACTTCCACAGTCGTCGTAGTACCAGATTCCATATCTTCGATTACTCCTTCCACTTGTACCAACCGGGTCGATCCCTTACCTGATTGACCCTTCACCTGGCCTGAAATGGAAGTATCGTGAGCGGGGGGGGGCGTTTGTTTATCTTTATTTACATCCAATAGGCTGACTAATGAAGACCCAGCTACTGAACTAACAAACCCCCTAGACTCCTCGCCTACATTAGTACGAGGAGACTGTGCTACGTATGTCTCGTTTGCGAGATTGGCAGGCATAACAACACTATTTCCTTCGTTAGCTGCCAGAGAACCGGCCAGATACACCTGGAATATGCCGGGCGCCCACACAATACACTCTTCACAGGCCGTGTCCCATGTACAGATTCTACCCTGGCGGCATGGCGGACACACTGAGTGAAGGTCATAACTAGGCTTGTCACCTCCACAAGACATGCATGACATTTGAGACATATTTTGAGCCATTTTTACGCTGATAACTTAGAGAATACTTCCCAAAGGACTTCTTGCAGAAAATCAGACGTCTGAGGTAATCCAACTGTGAGTAGTTTCGCTAGAAAAGGCACTTTTTCACGGAGTTGACAATGTTTACTTCCAGCCCTACGAAGCAGTAGAACAAGAAGGAAGTAGAATTGTGGGTAGCTATGCAATCAGGTGACTAGCAGGGGAGATAACTGTGTCATTTAAATTCTTACTGTGATATTTCATGTAGACAAGAAATGCAAAGAGTGGAAGTGAGGTAAGTTTTCAGCGCAAATAACTGACCAATTTTGACCCTCTAAGGGTACAGCTATCCTTAAGCAGCCACTTTAGAAGATCTTTTTAGTTCTGTGAAAGACGACTGTACCATAGGTTATTTGAGAGAAATCAGTTTTAATGTGTGTATATTTTAATATGTTGGATTACTCAGTTATTAACTTGAATACCGATACTTAAAATTTTGTTTGGTCGTCACTTTTTAGCTGAAATATTGCTGAACGCGACGTTAAACCTTAATTCTCTCTCTCTCTTCTAAATGAATGATCACTGGACCGAGACTGATCTGAAATGAAGACGGAGATCACTCACAACCCAGTTTGAAATGTATAGTGGTATATCCCGGTTTTAAATGAAAAGAGCTCAAGCGGAGGTTAGTTGATTAACTAAGCAGTCAGACATAATTGATGGAAGAGTCTTGAGTGAGTGAATATGATTTAACGTCGCTTTCAACACTATTTCAGTCATATCACGACATTGGTTCCTATTCCTTTGCACACCCGGAGACCACACGGGTAGGGTCCTATTCCTTTTAACACCCGAGACCCCACAGGTGGGGTCCTATTGCTTCCTACTGATGTGGTTATTCATGGCAAGTCTCTTGATACATAGATGCTGTATGCCAAGTTTCGTATAGAACATTTATGGTATCAGAGATATACATCATTAAAGATTTTGCATAAATTAAAGATGGCCACCAAGGTTCCACTCATTCAGGGAAATTGGTTTGGTCATTTCTTTAAAGTTTCTTATGAATTGATGATCTATACCAAGTTTCACACTGAACAGCGAAATGGTTTCCGAGATACACATGATTAATGGTTTTGCATAAATTAAAGATGGTCACCAAAGTCTCCACCCAATTGGGTCCAGATTCAATAGGGTTCTGGGTCACGAGCATATGGATATGCACTGCAAGTTTGGTGTGCCTAGAGCAAGTCGTTCTCTAAAGTTATCTTGGTAATGAGAAAGCTCTGATGGTTTCGCATAAATTAAAGATGGCCGCCAAAGTTTCCAACCATTCGGGTCCAGACTCAATGGGGTTCTGGATCACAATCATATGGATGTGCACTGCAAGTTTGGTGTGCCTAGGGTACGTCATTCTACAGATATCTTGGTAACGAAAAAGTTGTGACGGACAGACATACGGACGGACGGGACGACGACAATACCCTTCGGCCAAATAATTTGGCCGAGGGGTGAACACTTATTTGCATAAAATTCCTACAAATCCAGTTTCTGCTGTAACTATTGGTGCAATCATTTAGAGTATCTACATGCAGCCAACTTCATTTCACTCAGAGACCATTGTTTATTGCTGAAAATGTCCCCCTTAACACTTTGAACCCGAGAGTTTCTATGTCTATTAACACCTGACCCTGATCTCCATGCTAAAATAGGGATACAAACGACAATTTTGTCATATGCATTATTTAAGCAGCGTTGCTGACCCCCTGGGGACTCTATGAGTGGTAGAGCATTCTTTTGGACTTGGGCGACCAAACTAAAACTTTGAAGCGGATACGACGTAAAATGTTATCTGATTGGCTGAATAGTTGATTCCGACGTCAGAAGCCGCTAGCGCGGCCTCTCGGGTATATACATTATATCAATAGGCCGCTAAAGCGGCTTCTAGCGTTCAAAGGGTTAAACAAATGTATTGATTAACTCCGGTTAGTTACAGTATATTGAGAAACACAAGAAACAGGAATAAAGTTTAGAAAGCGGTTCATTTATTATGAACATTTGAAAGACACATTTCAGAGGATTTCATCGTCTAATATATATACCAGGTCATATTTACAATATGAACATTTTTGCTGATAATTTCCGGAAATTCCAGCAGCAATGAACGCAATTAGAACTGTTCAAACGCCAGCATATTACATACATGCATCTATTGATACAATAAGATGTGTACATGTAAGTTCCCTTGAAATATACAAATAAAGTTACCACTATTTTCTTAAAGCACAATGTTGAGAATGACATGTATGTACAAAAGAGACTCAATTGTTAATAGGAATATGTGTGGAAACTATGTACCGTACACACTTCTCTTTCTATCGAGCTGCTTACACTTTATTTTGTTGCTTTATAAGAAAATATTTTCTTTAGCACTCCCTTGGATGAAAAGATGCAGACAGTAATGTGTGATATAATGGGTGGAAAACTGTAGGTAGAATAATGACTATCAAATGAAGGCTACAACATTCAAAATTAAAAGGATCCTCAGGTAAAATAATGATGTACATGTGATTGGACAGCAGTTCACTTACATACCATATAAAAATATACTGGATTGCATACACAATTTCAAATCGTATGATTTTTCTTCATAAAAAAGATTTTCAATACAGCAATAGGAAATCCATACACTGAATGATATCAGTAGTTGAATCTTGAATGGTATACGTGTCTTCTTAGCAGAAGGTGTCTAGGCGGGAAAAGCTCAAATGGAGTGGGGTTCAGGGTATGCTAATTTGGGTCTAATTTGCTAACATGTCTCGTACAACAGACTATCACGATTTCAAGTTTTTTGCAAGTGCACAGCATCTGCGCAGCGAGGTCATTTGTACCAATGGCTGCATTCTGGCCAGGTTGAAAGTGACTCATATCTCAGGAAAAGTACTTTTTCTGTGGAACTAAATTGTGTTCAGGGTAAATAAATATCTAGAACTGTTCTTTTAGCCCATCTGGCGATATTCCATGAGATATTTTAATGATTTTATGTACAGTTGCACACTCGGCCCATCTCTCCAACGTTAAAAACTTCTGATTTGGTACAAACAGGAAGTTCAGAAAAAGCTGTGCAGTTGCAAAAAATTGAAATGGCGATAGTCTATTTTTCTGTAAATTTGAAACAAACCCGTCCGTGTCTCTCCCGTTATGTTCCAATACCTTTGTACGAAAACAAACATTGAAGCTAATCTAACTCAGTCTGTGGGTATCCTTTAAAAATTGTATCTGTACTAATCTCAATACTGAGACTGATGAAGACAGATGACCTTTTCATTCTCTCAATTATTTTATAGCTAAATATTGGCTCTTATTGGCTAGCAAACACAGGGTTTGACAAACAATGGTCTACAATTTTGAGATGATAAAAACAGAGATATTCCTGGACAGTATGTCTCTGAGAACAATTTTCATTGGGCAACCCCGCAGAATGTCAGGCAGGTGGTCCGTTTCAGTAGCTAGATGATAGACGTAGATCGACAAGTGTTTTAGGATCACCCCTACAAAATTGTCTTTTACCACAAAGGCTTCATGTCTTGCAAAAGTTTGTTGGAGACAATTTCGGGTGTTTCACATTGTTCATACAAAGCTCACAAGAATTTAGAACTAGCTTTTTGCTGCTTCATAAACTCAATATTTAGAATGTGAATGGTCCCCCTCTTGTGCAACTGTTAAATGGTCACTTTCTTAGACAATGGGTATTAGGGAGCTGTGGCCTGTCTCCTACAAATCCGGTATGCAATGGTATGTTTTGCTGAATATACAATACAATGGTATGTTGTTTCACCAATAACATTTTCCTCCTTGAACTTGTCTAAGCAATCCAGTAAGACTGAGTGAGTGAATATGATTTAACGTCACTTTCAACACTATTTCAGTCATATCACGACGTTTGGATCCTATTCCTTTTCACACCTGGAAACCACACGGGTAGGGTCCTAGCCAGTAAGAAAGGACTTTAGGGGCTGTATATACAAACTGGATAGAAAAGTGCTCACCATCTACATACAGGAATCTTCTAGTGAATCATTAAAATTGTACAATATAAACAGTGGATCCTTATAGGATTAGACCTCTCATAATTCAATCAGCTCAAGACAAAGGTGTGACCATCACATGAAGGAAACCATCATCTGATACATGTAACATTATTATAAATCTGTGGAAAACAGATGAATAAACAACGCTCTCCTGTAACACAAGAGTAGACGAGGTGGATGTCCATTAGAGCCGGACTGATTTTGATTTACAGTACTTCCCCTAATAATTCAATCACAGGAAGTTCATTTTTCAACACCATTCTTCTTTCAAATTGAAGAAAAGTCATATAATGACAAAATGTGACACTTTATAGCTGGTGCCATGAAGAATATTTCCATATATAAGCCATTTTTTCTGCACTTCCGGTGATCGAATTATTAGGGGAATTACCGTAATTGATCTCTTCAGAGGCAGCAGTGCCAAATACCGCCTGCACGGGATCGGTACTGGATCTATCAACTGCACACCAAAGCTCCAATCAGCATGAACAAAGAGACTTCTCCTCTTATATTTTATACATTTGTGATCAATACTAATTTTTGAACAAGTAGTTGGTGAATACTTGCAGAATATTTCCAAGAATTAGCTCCCACATGGTCATCAGAAATGATTGAATTATCAGAGATCTTACCGTACACATAACATACTTTGATCTACACTTATCACAAACATACTCGTCTATCAATACATCTACAGGACATTTCAACTTATATCACAAACTTGTCCAAGTTCTTCAGTTTATAAACAAACAAATAGCGCAATTTTGATTCGGAAACAAACACAAAAGTTCTTAAAGTAGCCAAAACTGAAACATAAACTCGGGACATATACCAGAACAGACATGCTGCAAGAATATACATCTATTACATTAGTATAAAAATTGTACATGTACATCCATTTGCAATATGCAATGCCAAAATAAACAACCCTGCACTACGTCTACATGTATATTGTAAGCTTGGCATTAAGTCTAGACATGAATATGTCCAGGAGTAGATTCACTGCAGTGATCTCGGGTTGGAATCGTCTTTTGCTCTACTGTACACATTACTTGAACTGGTATCATGTACATTGATTGGCTGACAGCTCAGTTGATGGGTGAATGGGAGAATCACTATGAACAGTATATTCACAAGACAATGACATTTGACAAACTATTTTCAAATTTTTCAGTGAACCAATCACCAGTCTTGTAGCTAGAAGGTGCAGTGGATAGTTTAGAATGGTTCTCATTTCCCAAATGTATCCTAGGTAATATTTGACCACTCCACAATGTAGATGATGTCTCCATTATCACTTCTCCATCAAATCCAGTCATACTGGACATGTTCTCCACAAGGGAGAATAGAAGAGACCACTAAAAGATGTTTTCTGTGGAAATGCTATGTGCACTTATAGAGGCAAGATTGTAGTTAGCATGACATGAAGTGATAAATGAAGTTCAAGGTATTAACATACATGTATGAGATGTTAAAAATAAGTGCTCTGGATGATCAATGTATTAATTATGTGGGGAGTACAGAAAGGCAAGGCAGTTCCAATCGTGAGTTGGCAAGCTGAGGGAGATACTCTGATATTCAAAGCTTCAGATCGAGACAGACTTGTCACTCAACATTTGAATAGGACAGTAGGAGAATGCTTCTTACCAAAGACAGATTAAAGTTCCGAGACACAAGATCAGGGCATAAAAGAGTAAACACACAAAGTAACATATATGTTTAATAATGATCACATAGTGCTATGTTGCCAGCCTAGCTTGGCCAGTGGGTGAGTCTTGCCTTCGAGTCTTCGTACCTTTCTACCGTCCATTTTAAAACCTTGTTCAGAGGTTGGTAAGAACTGGTGAGGCCCACCACGAGAAGCATCACTGGGTGTCCTGCGTAGAGAGGATAGGGAGCGTACATTGCGCCGATAGCCCGGGTCAGCATGTGTCAGCTGACCCAGATTACATGTTGATGTGAGGATAACTGAGGTTGGCCGGGGCTTGCTGGCTTCATCACCGGAGCTCTCCAGATTGGTGCCAGCAGTGGGATGGTCGGCATCCAGCCCCTCAAACTCGGAGCAATCAACAGTAACATTAGCAGCATCGCTTACCCTGTGTAATGTCCAGACATCCTCCAGTGAGGCACTCCTGGTTAATGCATGTGGCAATGGATTTTCTTTGGTTTTGGTCATGGATGATGAATCTTCAAGTAAAACTATCGGCAGTTCTACAGGTTCTGTATTGCTCGTAGAAACATCAGCGCATGTCATGGATGGTGTGTCTTGTACATCAATGTCTAATAGGTCAGGCTCGATAGATTTTTTCACCTCTTTTTCCTCTGCAACGATGTCTTTTACCTCAAATTTACCCACCAAGTTTTTCACCAGATGGTCTTCTATTGCTTCCAAACCATCAATAGGCAATTCATCTCGTGGGGAAGCCAGCTGCTCTATCTCAGCAGTATCCATGGATCTGCCACTGGCTTGGGTATCTATTTCCAGGTCCAAAGACAGGCCACTCAGTCTGGCCTGCCTGTCTGTACAATCGAGAGCTGATGTTTTTGTTGGCTCATTGTCCTCCACATCCCCCAAACCTGTACTAGATTCACACAGTTTGCTACCAGTTCCCATTGTTGTGAATGTCTCCTGCAATGAGTTCTCTCCTTCGTATGTATTCTGGTTAACTGGTTCTTTAGTTTTATTACATGGGACTTCAACATCAGTAAGTTGTTTAGATGCCAGGGGAGCAGTTGGAACAGACTGCTTATTCAATGTATCCTTGTCAATGATTACAATACGATCCAAGAACGGTTTTGGTTTCACTTGAGACTTGTGTTCTATACGTTTTACAAGCTGTTTGACCAAACTCGTACTCTCACTAGCAGTTTCAGCCTCATCTTCCTCGGTTTTCATTGGTTGATTCAACAAAGCGGACCCAATTTCCCGAATCAGGAAGAGAGTTTGTTTGTCCAGACAGGACTCCCTGCGTACATTCTTCGCAGGTATGAACTGTAACTTTGGGGACTGTACAACAATACTAGGAATACTGTCAATCTTAGCACTGTCTCCTTCTTCGCTATTCTTTGAAGTCATGGAGTTTTTTGTAGCACATGAATTTGGTTCTAAAACCTTTTCCTCAACTATAGGATCAGTAAGGGCATCACCTTTAACCTTAGGGAGCTTCTGCGCTGAACCTGCTGTATGTTTGAATGTTTCAGCCAAAACGGTCGAGTCGACATTTCTACTAGGCCCCCTTCCTTCCACATCTTCAGCTTTCTTCGCGTCAACAAACTCAGGGGCACATGTTAGCACTGACTTTCCATCCTCCTCCTCAATATCCTTGCCCCTACAATGAACGTTGTTAGCAACATCATCTCCAGACGTCATGACCTCTTTCTCCACCCTGCTCTCCCAAAAGACATCATCTATTTCATTGTCAGGATCAGACGTTTCCTCCCCGCGTGCCGTACCCGTCGATCGAGGCTCGCTCAAATTCTCATAATCTGTGGGGATAGGCAAAGAATGCAGTTACAATTCTTTAGACAAAACATTGAAGGGCATATCTACATCCCTTGAATCCTAATTCTGGTAAAAACATGATACGGTTTTTAAATTGCTGCTGTGTAAATAATCAGATAAAATACACATAAATGATCTCGGGGACAACATTAAAGGATGTACTCCAACATTTATCACGAACATGTTTATTAAATCTGACAGCTATATACCAAGTATCTTATCAGATTCCTTGATTGTCACTTCCTGTTTTAATTAAAGTGATCGTAAACCCTCAAGTAAAGTTTTCATCAAATGAAAGACCATTGCAAACAGTGTCGAAAAATATTTATTGTAATTTTTTACGATTATATTACGCAGAGTAAACTGCAAATAAAGTATGGCATTCTATGGTGGTCTGTTGCAATCATATCTAGGTCCAGTGACGTCACACTACCTCAATACATATATTTGAAACTTTGTATGCACTTCCCAATCCTTGATTCAAGCTTAAAGGTTATACAAAATGGTCTCAAAATCTGCTACTTTTTTGTGCTAAATTGTTGTAGAGGTGATTATATAGACTTGTTTTACATTTTTGTATGTTTTCAAACTGCCCAAGGTTGGAAATAGCAGCAGTAAGTGCGACAATTTCACGCCCCTTTCAAAACGGCGAAAGCTGTGATCGCTTGACCTGTGACGTCACAACCTGATTACGATCTCGGTCAAATGCCTGTTGTGACGTCAAAATGTCAGCGACATCACGCTAGAACTCCCACACTTGGGTGAATCTTTCGCAACAACGCCTGACGTCATAGACTATGACGTTTACGGCGCAATCGTAATCAGGTTGTGACGTCATGCACCGGAGGTCATGGCTCCAATACGTTTTCTCCCACATGTGTGCTATTCGTGTCCTAAAACCCACTTCGACGACATTATTCAAGAAAAAAATACTAATTTGTTGTTTGGAACACTACCGGGTATGTTTTAATGCAAAGTAGTATAGAGTCATTTGGTATAACCTTTAAGGTGTGTATACTCTGAGTTTCAACACAGACTCACTGTTCCAATATGCATGTTTCACCAAAATTTGGGAGATGATAACTCATAAGTGTCAAGTCAATTTGAATCTTGCATTTAATTTCCCCACTTGGTGAAACATGCACACTGCAACAGTGAGTGTGCATGAGACAGTGAGATATGATTGCAACAGACCACCATAGAATACCATACTTTATTTGCAGTTTACTCTGCGTAATAAAATCGTAAAAATTTACAATAAATATTTTTCGACACTGTTTGCAATGGTCTTTCATTTGATGAGAACTTTACTTGACGGTTTACGATCACTTTAAGCAATCAACTGAAAAAACTTCTCTTCTAGTTCAAGAGTGCAATTAGGTCAAGTTGTGAAAATGCAAACTGTTAGTATACATTGAACTTCTCAAGTCAAAACAACAAACAAGTTTATCAGTTTGAACTGAATGTGATTCCATGTCCATGCTTTGTAAAATGCAAAATCATGAGCCTCAAACTATTTCTATTTGAACACGAAATGCCAGCAGAAAACGGAAGAAAAAAGTTGGCACTGAACTGACATTAATTCTGGGAGAAGGCAGTCTCAAGCAATGGCAAAAGCGCATGATGAGGGTAGATTAGGGAATACTGTACCTTGGGTGTGCCGTTTCACTTTACCCAGTTCCAAGGGAACCTCTTCACTGCCATATTTGAAGACCTGCACGGAGAGTAAGGCTGCAGGATCAGCTGGAGTGAGGTGGGAGAATGTTTCCTGTTCTGGGTGTGTAAAGCTGCCGTCTCCTGCCAAGGTAAAGAGGGCGGGGCTGGATAGGGAGGCTGGACAGGGGCTGTTGATGCTGGGGGATGTTAGGATAGGGGTACAGGTTTTGCGTCGATCCGAAGATCGGGATTTGCTGGATTTCGTCTTGCCTTTGGCTACCTTAAGGCTGGATGATCTTTGAACCGGTTTGCTCATGGTGTCAAGGTCACTAAAACTGGTTTCAAGCCATTCCCTTGGTGTTGGCCTGTGAATGCAAAGCAACAAACGGCTTGCAACAATCACAAATACATGCACAAAATACAAAGTTAATGCTAGATTAAACCACACAAACTTAAAACTGATGCATTACGAACACAAATGCAAAAATATTCAAAGCATGGAATTGGATATATGAAATGGATTGAACCTCTTCAATGCCATCTTGAACCTCTTCTTGATCTTGACAAATCAGTCTGGTGTATTCAGTCAATCTTCCAATAATTTCTCACCATATAATCAGGGGCCGATTATATGGAACCGGAAGTTGAAAAAATGGTCCACAATCCGGCAAATTATCATTTCTTCATTACTTTAATGATTTTAAAGGGTGATCAAATTTATTAGAACAATTGATTGAATTTCATCAGCAAACTTCAGGTTAATGAATTTCAACAGAGTGATTGAATTATTAGAGGATTGACCACTAACAGAACATTACAGACACGTTGATAAAGCAGGCCTTGGCCAAGAGGAATTCTTTTTTTTATATTTTTGTTATTGTATTGAACATGTTGATTTGTGAAAAACTAGAGTCTAGGTCCAATCTCCATTT
Source organism: Hanleya hanleyi (assembly GCA_036873755.1). Taxonomy (NCBI): domain Eukaryota; kingdom Metazoa; phylum Mollusca; class Polyplacophora; order Lepidopleurida; family Hanleyidae; genus Hanleya; species Hanleya hanleyi. The sequence goes on from JAVTVY010028496.1 coordinate 89,724, forward strand.
AGTAAAACCTTCAATCCTTTTCACAGATTCTACCATGCTCAAAAACTTTGTCATCTAAGTTATCGTGCAAAATAAAACATCAACGACTACGAAAATACTATTTAACATTGGTGCCAAGCATTGAAATGAGCCTATGGTACCGGACATGCCAATGAGAACATGTATAATACTTTGTACCTTGTTCTCTAATTGGAAACCTAAGTCAGTCTGAAACAGAAAGATATGTATGCTGTACCTCAGTTACATATCAAACCATACTCACTTGCTAATGAAAATTAATAATTTGAACTGTCTTTACCGAAAATATCAGCTGATTTAGTGTCCCTCTCCCGAATGAGAAGCCTGATAACAGTATTTTCATTATTTTGGAATTACACTAACTCTGTATAGCACAGATTCTAGTGCGGAAAATTGGTCAAGTCCCGTGCGGAATTGAACCAGCGACCCCCAGAGTCAGGCACCTAATCGCCAGCACTATATGTCGGTGATCTAAATCACTCGGGCCAACAGGCCTCCCACAAAGTAGTAGGTAGCAGACCGGTAGTCTTGAAAGTGAACATACAGTACCCCCTGATGCCTAAACTTATAATAAACTGCATAATTAATCTGTTTTACATCTAAGTATGCTTGGTGAATTTCACCAACTGGAGAGATTCCTCAAAACCTGCCTCAAACATTGTCGTTATCAGTGTCTGCTTGAGATTAACGAGTAGGCCTAGATAGATGGAACTGGTTCACAATGGCCTATTAACCTACCTTTGCTTCTCCTCAATCTCTTGCTTGGTCCGCTGAACAATACCTACAGGCAGTTGGATGTCCTCAATCTCATATACAGATGCTGGTCTGGCCCTCAGTCCCTCACCGGTTTCTTCGGGAGGGGTGGATAACCCATGAAAACTCTGCGACTCGTTGACAGCAGCAGTGGGAACAGACAGCAAAGTCTGTGAGCTGTATCCCATACCATTCAGCTCCTGGTCACCGGGTGTGGTCACTTCCATGACCGTTATGAATGGTTCATCCAGATACAACGGATCCTGCTCGGATGTCTCTGGAACAGCTGTTTCACAACGGATCCGATCTTCAAAGTCTTGCAACTGTTTTCTGACCATCCCTGGATGCCAGGGTATGGCTTCCTTTATGTAGTGCTGATGAACTCCCATTTCTGGCTTCAGAAGAGCCGATTCACTTTTACTATGAGAAATACCCAATGAGACGTCCTGCATTTCCGGGGGATAAAGTTGTTGTTGTAAAGTACAGGTGGTGACAGCAGGAATAACTGGTTCAAGATAATCTGGTTCCAGATAAAACCTGGCAGCGCCATTATTGGGATCGCAAGTGTCTGGATGTAGAGGATCATCAGCTGTAGGTACTAACACTTCAGAGTCCATCGAAGGATTCGCAGGTGTGTCTGGGGAGGCTTCCTTAATCCAGCTGCTGTCATCACGAACTCTGAAAGCAAAGGGCGTGCTGGAATTTGCGAGGGAACCAGCTAACATAGAGGGAGGCGGTGCCAGAAGCATTCTCTCTTCCTTGGGACTACCCATGGGGCTGGCAGTGGGAGATTTGCCCCAGGGTTTCCAGTCTGTATCACTTTTATGAAATATAATCCCACCGCCGCCACCATTTGTCGATGTGATGTAAGATGAGGATGACGAAGGCACAGGCACTGGCAGCTCGAACTGTTGTATGGTGTCATCATTTGGTTTAATGTTTGTGGGTGAAGGGATGTCAGGCAGGGACATTTCCACAGAGTCTGTGCTTCTCGAGCTCAGTTCTACGTCAGCTTCCTCCCCTCCTAGTCTGAACATAGGCAGTCCCCCATACTCTTCACCATCATCACTCAGTGCTATCAACATGAAATAAACACAAAGGTATCCAATTTAAATATACTCAGATATCATAGCTTGAAGTCCTACACAGCAGAGAAGAGGGAGTAGGATTTAACGTCGTTCAAATCCTACTCAATCACAGCAAAGAAATATGTGCTACTGTGTACTGACCAATGGAGGATTTGCACTATACAATGCAGTCAACCAGCTGCCATTTCTGTTCTGTTCATTTCACACTTTTCTGAACCAATCAATGTCCAGGATCAGAATTCCACTGCCTGTATTGTGCAAGTTCCTCACTGGCACTGAGCAATTTCCATGTTGCTTTAGAGAGTGAATGAAAATAGGTTAGCTGATTACATGTGTGCAGCAGAGAATGATGTTTTGTCCACATAAACAAAACACAGGAAGGAAGCAATCAGAGATTGCTCAATTGTACAGTCATTCGTTTTTGAGGCGAGCGATCGCTCGCGCGCACCATCGCTCGCCTAATTTTATTTCAAGGCGCGCGATTGATCACGCACCTAGAGAAGTCCTGCTCCCCAAACCCCAATGCGTATTTTTTTGAAAATACAAGTCGATAATTCATCACGCATTCACGAAACGAAAATAGGAACTCTTCTGTGTTCGGCGGTACATTCCTGGACTATTTGGGGAAATACAAAATCGTAATTCTAGCAGCGAAGTCGGAGAGTCCGATCGTCCCTTCGATGTGATGTTTGAAGTAGATGTTGAATATATTCGCCAACGACTATTCAAATATATTGTTTTCGAAAGCGCTAATATATATTCATGAATATATCAGTCTGTTCGATAAAACCTAGCGGCGAAATCATAGCTGAACCAGAAAGATTATTCCGTACTAAGATCCGAGTAAATTTTTGTTTTACCCGCCGGTGTTAGCAGGCGCCATGTTTTGATTTGCGTGCGTTGCAGTGAACTTTTAATACACTGTTTGAAACAAACGTCACGATCGAAAGATTTTTTTTAGGTATTCATTTTGCACAAGTTTTGATTTGATCTTATTATCAGACTTGATATTCCAAAGCAAGTTGTCGTCCATAAAGAATTTCTGAAGAAAATCGCTTCATATCCGAGGTTCCGTCTGGAAAATGCTGTATCAAATTAACATAATGATATCGCGGAGCTCTGTCAAGTTTTGCTGCTGTGGAATTTATTTGTCATAATAGCACAAAGCATGACTGGACAGACAGTGTAGACAAGGGGGCACATGTCTCTTGTATATAACTTCAGATAATTGCAATTGGGATCTCCATGAATTAAAAAAAAACAACATTAAATGAGGACAAAAATGTAAGGGAGAATTTGCAGATTTATTTGCTGGAAATGGCTCAGAATGCATTTCCAGCAATCTAGGACCTCTGAGCTTCGGGGGCCTAGGCGGCCCCTGGATCCCGGCCTGAAGAGCTAGGATGGTAATTTCATGAGTGCGATCACTCGCCTCACTCATTTTAGGAGTGTGATTTATAGCACTCCTCTGATTTACAGAAACGAAAGACTGATTGTATGCCACCCCCCCCCCGCTTCCGCTCTAATCCAACACTGCCCTGCCATTGTTCTGTTGTTTATTGGTTGGTGGACGCCTAATTTGGATAATTATAAACATTCTGTTTCAGTCACTTTTTTTGCCATGCCTCACATAATACATATTCCAAGTATCAACCAACAAGTGATAATACGATTTTTCGATGCAAGATGGTCACCAGGGCTTTTGCCAAATCTGAAAATGTGACCTGGTTATGAGACATACATTCCTTGGGAGTATATTGTGTTGAAATTATGAAGCAATCAGTGAACTTTGAATTTTGCACCAAATTCACTCTTTTTGGGGCAATTTCATACTTCAGGACCTATGTTGTCTGCTTTGGAATGTAGAATAACATATAATATAGCCATTTTCCTGGTCCAAATCGGTTATGGACTGAAATCCAGCCTGGACAAATAAATATATCCCATTCACTTAGGTTTGATAAACAAAGGGCCATAACTCTTGAAAATATAACCGAAAGCAGAGAAACTTCACGCTGCATACCAATGGGTCACTGACCACATATCATGCAAATTTCATACTTGTCCATACAATATTAACCGAGATCCAGCCCTACAATTCTCAATTCACAAAGATTTGAAGAAAAAAAGGCCATAACTCTTGAAAATATATGCGAAATGTGGAGAAACTTCACGCTGCACAACTACAGGACACTGACCACATATCCTGCAAATTTCATAATTGTCCATACAATATTAACCGAGATCCAGCCCGGACAAGTCCCAATTCACAAAAATTTGAAGAAAAAAGGGCCATAACTCTTGAAAATATACGCGAAACGCGGAGAAACTTCACGCTGCACAACTACAGGGCACTGGCAACATATCCTGCAAATTTCATAATTGTCCATACAATATTAACCGAGATCCAGCCCGGACAAGTCCCAATTCACGGAGAATTCAGGAACAAAGGGCCATAACTCTTGAAAATATAAGCGAAACGTGGAGAAACTTTACGCTGCACAACTGTGGGTCATTGACCACATATCATGCAAATTTCATACTTGTCCATACAATATTAACCAAGATCCAGCCCGGACAAGTCCCATTCACAGAGATTTCAGAAAAAGGGCCATAACTCTTGAAAATTATACCGGAACTTGGAAAAAACTCAACGCTGCACATCTACGAGGCACATTCCATGCAAGTTTCAATCCTGTCCATCAAATATTAACCAAGATATTGCGTGGACAAGAAATTCGGACGGACGGACGGACAAAGCGATCGCTATATGCCCCCCCTCTAGTTAGAGGGGGGGCATAATAACAGGATCTTCGAGATTCAACTTCCTGTAGAGAGCATGATCAACGTTCAATTCAATCAGCTCAGAGGTTCAAACATCTATACAAAGAAGATGACTGAAATCTGATAACAAGAAATTGTATCAAAACATGTTGCAAGCAATTGAGACTTTATGTTTTCCATTGGCCACTGCATCTTTTGCAGTGCTCATTGAAGTCCACTCACCCAAGCCCTTCTGTCGAAGGATGCTGGCCGCAATGCCGTCCTCCGGGGCCCAGGATTGAGGACGAGTCAGGTGAAGAGATTCCCCTAAAAAAATCCCCTCTCCGTGGGGGTCGGTTAGATCATCGAGTAGATCTCCCGTATCTGTTAGATTGTTCTCGGACTTGGATTTGAAGATAAACCGTTGCCTGCTGCAAATGTTAAAACGACAAGAAAGGACAGTTATATCTCACATTAAATTTACATGAATAGTTGCAGATTAAACAGAGCACAATAAAGATTTGTATTTCGTAGTGTGATATACAGCGATCAACTTATTAAAGATAATGGAAACGAAAGTGCCTCAGTGGTCCAAGGTAATCAATGAAAAACACAAGTACAATATATCTTCTAATTAGCGAATTATGGTTGGTATTATTAATCTACGGTTATTACATTTCTCAAGATTCAACATTTAATTAAAGTCCATAGTAACATGAATTTTAATTGATTACCTGGCATTGAGAATTCCTTGGTAGATTTCCAGCTGTTTCATGAAAGCCTTGTTTGGTTTAATACAACTCCGTTTTTGTTTCACATAGTCAAACGTTTCATCCAGAGACCATCCCCTGTCTTTCATTATATAAGCTATCACCTAAGAAATAAACACACACAAAATTAGTGGACATTCATTCAATTATTATACATTAATCAATTTTATGGTCATCCCTCTAATAATTCAATCACAGGAAGCGAAATTGTCTACTATAAAATCATGGGTGATCAAATTTATTAGATAGAAATGGAAGTCAACAAAATGGTTCAAAATCAGCATATAATCCATTATGTTTTCATTATTCCAATGATCTTAGAGGGTGATTAAATTTATTAGAACCAAAAAAATTGGGTGACTGAATAATTATAGGGGCATTGAATTATAAGAGGAATTACCATAAGCCAACCTTCAACACTCGCATCAGCAAGTCACACCGACTCCTCTTAGATAGCCAATATTGTTCAATATGTATGATAATATCTCAGCAAAATACATTTCTTGTGGATGAGGGTTTTAGTTTTTCACTATGAACTGAAATATCAAAATTCCTTGACTTCAGGAAAATATTGGTCTCTCAGTATAACAGCTTTCCTAGTCTGTTCCCAAGTGGGCTAGGACCACAACTTCTTTTGATGTGTCATTCTCCTATTATCTCCTATTGTCCTATAATATACAGGTAATGGAGTGCCTTTGATTCAAAGATTTGCCAATCAGTAATTTTGTAAATCTTTTTCCATAGGAGTGACTTTCAATGCAATTTCTAAGTGGTAATGACCAATGGCAATCCTTCCAGTAACTCCATCCCCCTATTGATACTCGACTACACCCTGATTTTTGTGTAATTTTCTATCAAAGATTCCATTGAATATGATCACTCAATGCATTGCAATCGCTGTTGGAAAAACTTGGAAGATGTACGTGAACCATTTTTCTTGTCGCATGTTTGTGGAAACAATAACTGGGTGGTCAGCACATGGTGAACCAGTTCAATGCTGTTTACATCATTAACTTATGTTGAGGACAAGTTCCAACATGTCCATTCACTGTCCATTAATTAAGAAGGTCTACCAAAATACTGAGTAATTGATGATACAGATAGATATACATGTAGCACTAAAGTACAAACTGGTAATCCTTGGTAGTAAGCCTTGGAGTCTAGTGTGTTGTTGTATCTCATTGAATAGAGCTTAATTACAGCTCTGTCTTTTCTAGTCTTGTCGGCAATATTAGCTGGGATTCCAGCCGTGATATTTTTATTTATCACCCAGATTATAACCTGTGGGTAGGCCTACTATAACCTCCAAAATCGCTCTCAACAGATTTGACTAGGTTACTATCCCTGAATACTTGTCTCACATGAAAGCTCCATGCATGAAGTTACATGATAAGTTATTGCTGATATCAAACTTTCCCTACGTTTATGAACTTAATCAAAACATTGAGTACAAATTCAATAATTATTAAAGTTGGAATAATATTGTTTTATCAAATGTGTGAAATATCGAAAATATGATATGCCTTCAGACAAACTGAGAACAGCAGCAGCAAACGAGTTTACAGAGTCTGAGTTCATTCGATTACCGCATTTATCAGGGACGCTTGCCTTCATTCAGAATCTATAAATCCTATCACTTCCTATAATCCTCCTCCCCCCTCCCCCTCAATTGCACTTCTGATGATGTATTTACTGGAGGGATTACAGTATATCCCTGCCATGTTTCAACCACGTGTGTGTGGAGGACACTGTCCTGTAACAATCCCCATTGGAGAGATGAATGGTCTTTCCCAGACTTCAGGGATGAACAATTAACTTCCAGTTTTGAAAGGCTTGATTGGTCAATTCAATTTTTTTTCCAAGAAATCTGTAATTTTCATTGGTTTGTGGAGAAACCAATCAAAGAGTTTCTGTAAATGTCTGGACTGTAGGTATTCAATAGACCTGACAATCAAGTGAGTGGAGTTATCCAGCCGGTGGCTAAGGGGAGCAAATCTTGTAACTGATAGAACTTTAGTGCCCTCTATGTCACTGAAATACAATATCAGGATATGACCATTCATCAATGGAAGTATTGTAATTCAATGAGAAAGAGGAAACTGGTGTTCCAGCAGTTACAAGATTTGCTTCCCTTAGCCATCAGCCTGATATCTCCATTTCTTCTTATAACACCATCCAACATAGTAATTCTCCAATGGGTGGGACGAATGGCTATACAATTAGCATTTTGGTTTAATCTTTCATGTAAGTTTCTATTGTTCATGCCTTTAAGCCTCCCCTCAAGAACCAATTTTGCACCAGACTATTGTATTACTTTATTTCATGACGTGTACATGAGATGGACCCATGGGGGTATGTCCCCAATACTTACAGTGGAGGCAGACCTGCTGACCCCCATCTTACAGTGGACCAATACTTTGGAACCGGCTTTCCTACAAATACAAACAGTTTAAGTAATTAACAGTCCTGATATGATGACTTTCAACAAACAATTTCACGCGAGTGATTTCAGAAGGATATGTTTTGCTGTGAAAATAATATATTTTTCACCCTCTAACATTTGATTACATCTTTCCAAAATGTTAAATTTCACAGATTTAACATACATATTGCTTACATGTAGATATAAATGTACACATCCATGACTCCTGTACATAGACTTTGAATTATTCCATTTCATTTATTACAGAATATTCATCAATAAAACCAACACGAACGGGAAGTATCTTTCAAAACTTACACAGAATTTTAACATCCGAGTTTTCATATTAGGTAACGAGTGAGTGAGTTATTGAGTGAGTCGGATTCAACGTCGTTTTAAAAAAAAATTCAGTCATATCATGGTGCCCACATGTGCCAGGACACGTTGAGCATATTAGGTAACAATATCCAAATGGTCACTGTAATGTACATACCTGACTTTATGTATAAATTTGTAAGTTTTCTCCCAGTACTTGAGCAGATCTGTTTCCTCTACATCATACTCTCTTATATTCATATAGTTGAACATTCCAGGGAAGAAATTGTCAATCTCTCTTGTAATATTCAGAAGATACCCAATACTGTTCCGACAGAAAGATAAGAAATGACAAATAAACCAAAACTGAGTTTAAAAAATACTGATTATCCATAATAAATATGCATTGAATGTGATATTATGTCATAAAATATATTCATATATTCCATGCCAGGAAAGGACATCTTGGAAAGAATATCCAGTTTAGTCATAACCAGACAACTACATGTATTATTAAGATTTAATCAGAATTCTCTCTTTTGTGCATGAAGACGGCAGCATGAGGAAGCATGTTTTGTTTCAACACCAATATCATCTGATTCACGAAAATACTTCTATATATTTACATACTAAAGCAGCAATTATTCTTTTTACTTAAATAATCTAAGAATGAGGAGTTGCTAGATTTGCTAGAGTTACTTTCAATGCAAGACAGATGATCTATCAGAGATATAAGAATGGAAATTGCTGTTCATACCCATTGTCTTTGAGCTCTTCAAGGTTGGAGGCATTCCACTCTGAGCCCAGGTACAGATATTCAAACACCTCTGTGGGGGCATCCATCTGTCCCATTATGATCAACATTTCCTCGTCAACGTAACTCCTATACTCCTGCAGACTCAAACCAAGGTGCTCCTCCAGTTTTGTACGTAACTACGATACAAAATACACAGACACAGTTAGTAACCTAAATCACTCCTGTAATTATGCAGACTCATTCCTTCAGTCTGGTACATACCACGATACACGATCTAGTCCTACAATTGCAAGATGCTGCCAATACTACTTTGTTCAATCTTCAAATTGGAGACTCCAGCATTGGATATTATGCACTCTAATGATCCTCATGATCTGCCAAATCATGATGCTCCTGTCTATGCTTGGGTTAATACTCCAGTTAGTGGCCGCTACAGCTCCCCATATGCCTATAGGAAAGCCTATGTTTTGAAATTGCTGGCAACTATTTCCCAATAAAAGTTGTTACAAATTGTATATTAACCTGGTCTTTAAAAAGAGGACGCTTACGTATTGTGAGGAATATTCACTTAATTTTGGCCCATTTCTCTACTATTTTAGTATACCGAGACAGGAACTAACCATTGTCACCCTAATAGAGAGTATGTGATAACAGGGTATGAAATGGGGAGGTGGGGGTTGGGCGGGAATTTGGCTTAATGTCACACTCAATTTCCTTCCACTCATATGGTGAGTCTGCTTGGTTGGGGAAGGAAGCCGGAGTACCCGGAGAGAACCACCGCCCGTCGGCAAGTAACTGACAAACTTTCACACATGGACCAGCTGGGCTCGAACTGTGCAGGTTCAGCGGTGTGACGCTAGCAGTCACCAGAGAAGTGCCTTAGAACACTCGGCCACCGAGGGCCCGAGTATGAAATGATCAATGCAGGAGTTGTATCTTATAGAGGGTAGAGTCGATGATTTGAATGAATACTCACAAATTTACTAGTTGCTTCTTCCAAGTCTACTGTCATCATGATTTCTCGGAGTGAAGTTTTGATTTTCGGTTTTAATGCATCTTCCTCTGAATTCCTGGGGATAATAACAAATATACAACGCTACCAATACCAGAAATTAGATCATCACCAACGTACAATTTCTCTAACAGCTAGTCACTGAGAAAATACATGTCCGGGAATGAAATTTTATCTTGGTCTACAGGTGGCGCAACCTATAGGCAGATCAGCATGAAAAATAATACCGAGTGAGATCTTGTGGCAAGGTACCCACATAACAAATCTGGAAAGATTTCGTTCAGATTTTCAAAAGTTGCATGTTTGTACGGTACTGTCCGAAAATGAAATTTTAACTTGGCAGTAATCTATAGGCGGATCGGCATGAAAAACCAATGCCAAGCGAGATGTTGAGGCAAGGAACTCGCATATCAAATTTGGAAAGAATTTTCCAGTTTTCACAAGTTATTTTCTGGAAAAGAAGTCGGAGAGTGGGCAGCAATACATAGCCTGCGAGCGTAGACGGTTGGAATTGTGTAGACACAGATGCTTCATGGGAATGATCGGGCCATACATAAACAAATGGATGTGCTCATATCAAGGTCACGTGCATTGGTTTGTAATCACTGTGAGCAGTATGTTCAAATAGATGAGCATGATGATCAAAAACAAAATACCTTTTTTTTGCCCAACAAAAGCTCACATATCCCCCTCTGGTTTCGACGGTGAGAGGAGACAACATGAGATAATAATTATTTGCCCTCAAACAGATTAATTGCAGTGAGAAAATTCTCCATGAAGAAAGAATAATGTGGAGCAATGAAGTAAATCTTAATATGTGCTATTGTCTCGAGATCCATGAAAAGGACCCCTTCCCATATTTTTTGTTTAATTAGTAAATGAATGTTTTCTTTACATCACAATAGTTTAACTGAATGTAGATGTTAAATATCAAACAAGGGAGACAACGCTAAATGCCAAATGGTATCCAGAGAAGACAACTCTGTTTGCCACATAGCAAGTCCTACCTTAGTCCAGTGAAGCTAGATTCAGTTTTGGGTGCTTTGACCTTTGACCTAATGACCTCAAAATCAATAGGATGGAAAGTCTTCCACAATTTATGTTCAGTCAAGATTTAGGGTGAATGGAATCAATATAGTTTCTAACTTATCATGCTAATTTTAAAACGTGACACATGCACACACACACTGACAGACATCGTTTCTATACCCCCAGACTGGGGACTGGGTAGGGGATAATTATCATGGCAATCTAAAATTTGAACTGGACTTACTCGATAAATTGGTTGGATTCAGCTCTCAATGGCATTATATCCTCCATCAAATGCCTGGGGAAAGAAATAAAACTTCAGAATATGGTTCTGTATTCCATTATGTTAAACTTCTATGTAATGCTCAAGTACAAAGCCTACAAAAATTAATTTAATCTGGAACAAAACATTTGACGAGAATATGTAAATCTAAAAACACAGAAACGCTGTAAGTTTGGCATTTCTTAACAAAAATTCAACCAAATTCCTACTGGAATTTTTTATTACATTCTTACCATTCACTAATGCTGGGCTGGTCGGAGTTGATACGGGCTTGGTAATAGCCCACCCATGTGTGAGTAAGGCCATGGGTGAAATAGTGGTTGGACGTAGCCACAAACACAACTTTGTGCAGGCTTTGTAAGGCAGACCTGGTAAGAACAAGTTCATAGTTGCCAAAAGTTCATAGTTACACAATAGCACATTGGACATTACCTTCATGAACTGCTGGAAGAAGATATCAGTGGTGGAGGTGTCCATAGATTTTAGGGTACAAAGTACAAATAGACTTGGAATCAACAGTTTTAACATTAATGTTAACATTAACTTTAAGGTGATGACTATGTCTTCTCTATTAAGGTAATGTAATGATACCAAAGCAGACAGCTTGTGGCGACATGTCCGCTCTGGTATAATATTGACTATGCCTATGATAATATGGAGAAGAAGTATTCACTGACATGGTACCATGGTATCGATATGTACACATTGTTTTCACCATCGGAGAACTCTGAGATGTCAATGTAATATACATGAAATCTCACACACAGATTCCATTACACTGGTTACATCCCCTTACTAAACTCCGCAAACTTCAATCACTCTGAAGGCTGTTCAGGGTGATCAGGACTCTCAGGGTAATCAGGACTTCTGACAATACGCTACCTAACTATGGACTACCTTAACTCGAGAGATGAAAGAGGAAGGGGTTTAATTGATAAAGACATACCACATAGCTTGGACGGAGACTGGTTTGAATAGGTGATGATGTCCTTCTGAGTTGATACTGAATCCTCTGTTATAAACAAGAAGAGAAGTGAAGTAATGGTAAATCCATTAGTACATGTATGCAGGAGAACACAGATCAGTAGGTGTATCCGAATGAGAACCCTCCTGAGAATATTTAAATAATGAATGCTTCACAAACAGTTCCCTTCTGCTGTACCAGTGCCACCAGTATGTAAAAGAAACCGATAACAAAGTTAGATTTTGTGACCCCAAAAAATGGGTTGTAATCTGTGACGAGATGCCTGAGCATTGTATTTTGGTGATTATAGGCGGTCTCTCTTAAGAAAGGTGGTGATTGGAAAATCGTAATGCATCAACCGACTGTGGCCTCGTCGATCTGGAAATTACAGGTCAATGTCACTCAAACTTCTAACTTTCTGATCTGAAACCAGACGCGCATGTGTGGTGTACAGTTCATGAACTCAGGCTAAAGTGTTCTTTAGATATTGTGGTAATAAAGATCTGTAAACAAACTGACAGACATGTACATATTAATAACAAGCAGTGGTGTAAAACAGTGCTTACCCATCTCCGTCTAGTTTGATTTTTGTATTAGCCCAAATTGGTAGCACCAGGCCAATGGTGGCCTTCTCGTTAGTACAGTCTATACCCAGAATGACACATTCTTCTGTATCCTGTCGACCAATGCATGACACCACGGCCATATAGCGGTTACGTTTGGGATAGGCACTTTCTAGTTTTACAGCCTGTGATAACAAATTTAAATAGCATATATTACAATATGAATTATGCTGCTTGTAATTCGACTTTGATTACTTTTCGGAAAAAATAAGAGAAGGAAACTAGATAACATGTTTATAAATAAAGAAATATTCCACGAAAAATCTTGTAAACTGAACACGGTTTATTTTAGGAATATTTTAGGATGTGCTCTGCTGTCATGAATGTTGTCATTATAACATAAATAAATATAGGTCTAATCTTGATGAAGATACATCTCTCATGAAACAGGAAAAATATGAATTACACGTTTTGTTCATGTACATTCAAAGAACATAACTTGCAGCAAAACTGGACCAGGACTGAAACGAGCACATTCAAGCGGTGAACATCATGAGTTTCACATGACAACTAAAAGGCTTGACAGCTCCAGATAAATATGATCAATTTATATTTGCACTGATCCTCCCTCAGATGGATTCAACATCGCGGGGCATACACAGCTAGGCTTTGACAGATGGATGGTGATATTATGACACGTTAACAATATACCTGTACTCACCACTTTAAGCGTGTCCTGTGGACGGAGGAGATGAAGCATGGACTGGAGGTGACTCTGAATGTCCCCTGTAACATGGTCAATGTCAAATATACAACTACACACCATGATAATACACTCTGTCCACTACACAACCTTACAAATACCCCAATGATTAATATTTATCCAATATAATCATTACAACATTTATGAGGTATGTAATTTGGTGGGAATTCACAAATATCATCTGCCATACATGTAGGAAGTATTAGTCACAGTCACCAGTACATGTGTGACGATCTCTTCAGCTATACTTTTGAACTCAAGCAGGTAGGAATTGGAATACCCCTTGATCTACAGTATCGGAATAGTCATTAATACTACATGTAACAGAAAGGTGGAATTTTCCCAATTTAAGAGCTGGTTTTCTGTCTTGTACTGGACCTGAGTGTCAAGGACAAGTAAATTCAAGGACAAGTGGTGGGTGGATGTTACTAATATACACTGTATGTATGTTTATACCACTTATGTCAGCTTTAAGAAGGAATTAAGGTAATCCTCTATAGGATTAGTGCTACAAGAGAGGTGGGGGAGTTGTTCATGTAACAACTGTATTATTGTTTTGACACCAATATCACCTGTTTTATCATTGACCCTACTGGCAGGTGTGCTTTTCAGAGACTGTTTTTCAAATGAAATGGCCAATCAAAGTCCTACACCCTATCACAATACAAGATAATCTGGCATACTGAAAGGTCAGAGAGGAGTAGAGAAATACACAAGCTTGTGAAACATTAGGATTTATGTCACTGTGATTATAGTATTGATCTCAAGAATCACATGCAGAGACTGAGCTCCAACTGAATTAAATCTTTGTTAATTCACTGTAACAATACTGTGGTGAGGCAGGTGACAGAGACAAGTCAGTAACTCTGGTGAATCTTACAGTGTCGAGTGATGGCATTAATATCACTGCCAATAAACCATTTCTATACTCCTGTACTCAACTTTACTGGTACTTCTGTTATGTAATAAGTGAATTCACATCTCAAAACATTGGCCCACACTCGGAAAATTATATTGTCAGAACTACCACACACATCAATGCAGGATTATACATTATGTAATTGCCAGTTTACCATATCTCTAATCAAATCAGAGCACTGGTCTCCCTAGCAATCTTGTTGAAAATGGCTTATCGATTAGAAAACATTGGTTGATATTTGTGCCAGCATATTATAAATGATTCCAATAATTTTCACGCCTACTCAAGGTTATAAATCAACTCTCCCTGCATACAGTCACACACACAGTTATACTATAAAATTTTTGCCTAACTTTTGGAACTGTAAGTCTGTACATAACAATAATGGTTTCAGCCTGTAACACTTCAGCACGAAACTTGTGTATATTAAACGTGTTACAAGCTCTAAGTGTTCAATCACTTTATTATTATTATATCACCCCCCTCCCCCCCCCTTTGCCCCTACCCCATACTTTCTAAATTCTGCCTCTAATAATATACAGTGATGGACACATTGGGGCTGTTTTCTCAGCCATATGTTTTCTTGACTGTGAAAAAGTTGGATGGATCTCAGATCAGAAGGGGAGGTAACTCTCATGTGCATGTACTTACCTCCATGAGAACGGCTGGAGACTTTCCTTGTACACTCACTCTGTGGGAGAATTAAGGCAGCCCCTTTGACAGCGAAGTAACTCTCACTGAAACTGATAACGAAGAGACAAAGCTATAAGAGTCAACTTTAATTTGTATGTACCATATTACTAATTAGGTCTGAAAAAGCTTTTCCTTCAATTTTCATGGCAGTGAGCTGTTACAGTTTTTATAAATAATGTACAAAATGATCAATACAAAGGTAAATTTAATACAGGCAATTTAGTCTGATAGTGTATGAAGATTCAGATACAATGTACTTATAAGTTAATTTGTAGAAATAGCATTAATTGATACATGCAAACATATACCTAAGAGCAATGTTTGAATATTGTAAAGGTTCTGTATGAACAAAGAAATGCAAGTCCAAATTCTGGTCTTGATATGAAATGGTTGTGAGAATTCTCAAACCTGTCAAACCCATACCTGTTATTGTTACATGAAAGTAAAAGTCCTGGGTATGGCTGAGACAGATCAGGCTATGACAGTATGTATGGCACAGAAAGAATGAGTTCAATACATAAGTAAGGGAGGAGAAAGTTAAGGATGAGCATACAGATCACACCCTGATCTTTGGAGGTATTATTGATGTACATCAAAACACATATCACACTCGGTCAACACAGCCCTGCGGGTGTCATTTTTACATCCCAATTTATACAAGCCAATTCCTACATTTTATGATCTGCTACAGAATGACCTAGATAAAGTATCAGAAGTCAAAGGAAAAGACATATCAGAGATCAACTCTACAATTCAGCTTTTAGGGTTGAAAAGGATGAGGAGATTTACCTTGGATTTAACACAGTACAAAGTCAATAGATCCTCTCTTATCCTCTAATGTTATCCAATCAAACAGTCACAGGAACACTATGACAAGAGCACTGACCAGTTTGGAGGGATCTAATGCCCCAAACCTGTTCTCTCAACATGCATGTAGCCTTTTGAGGATTTGATAGTTCAAATGTAATGGATAAAATTCAGATCCATTCATGATGGGAACAGCTGTACAGGCTGCACCTGACAGTATCTTCATACAATATAGAAATATGTACATGTACTTTGTCCTCAAGGCCGGTTCAGTATATGTACATGTACTTTGTCCTCAAGGCCGGTTCAGTATACATGTATGTACAATTAGTCAGAGGTAAATATTTAATTCTGCACTTGGAGGCAAGATGGTGGAAAGAAATATCATGGTACCACAACATCCCATATTTGATACATACATGTATAATACACAAATCATTATCACAAATCATGACAGGCCATAAGATAATTCATCGCATATTCACACACACAAACATGTAGGACACATACGGAATGTGTTTGATCCATTTTCTATGCATGTCAGAATTTTAGCATATAATCTTAAACAATTACACATTCTCGTAAACACATCAAACATTATTCACAAAACTGTTGGAGAGTTGCCATGCTTTGCTCACGAAATAAAATTCGGGAATTTTTAATGACTTTTGATCACCGAACATGACCACATGTTAGCTAGGGCTAGCATGATGGTCATGTTCTGATAAAAAAAAAAACTTGAATTTTCTTTCATAACAATTGACATATTAAACAATGTGTTCATGCAGGATACTGAAGGAGTTAACTTCAACAAGAGCATCTAAATGACTCAACATTGTAAAAGCAGAGAAAATTTCATGGTGGAGGTCGATGAAACTTTCTCATCTACATCCGATGGGAGGCTTGTGAAGTGGAAGATATACCTACATCAAGTACATATCACATCACAAGAAATAGGGGAAAGAAATTCCTGCCAAAATGCCTTTTCAAAAGAAGAGATTATTTTCACAATTTCAGGATGATTTTGATTTTTAGTTTTCATGACCATGGCAACCCTGAAAATCAACTTAATTATAACACATAACATCAGTGCTTCTAACATGTGGATAAAACTGAACCTTCACATGTATTTATTTCTAGCAATCCAAAATACAGATATACATGGAGATGCAGGAAGTGCTACCATTTCCCAAAATGCAGTGTTTGCAACAAAGGTCAAGCATTGAAACAGGTAAGGTTGATTGAAAGACAATGGAGAAGTCCATATGGATGAAAAGGGGAATTCCAATATGAAAAGGGGAATTTCAATATAAACTGGCTTATGGAAATTACAAACTATGGTAAGATTTCTACTAATTCGATCACTTCAAAGCATGCAAGTACTTTAGAAGGTAATTCCAATCAATGACCCTTGAAGCTTTCAATTTTCAAGGCCTTTTCAATGTCCATTCAAGGTAATAGTTCCCATTTTCAAGGCATATTATATCCAGTGCCATTGAAGCTATAAAGATTTTCTTGTTATTTTTTTCTTTTTTACTTCAACATGAGTATGGATGTCCTGTCAACAAATATATTGTTCATACATTGTCTTTCAAATAGACTTGGATATTCTTTTTGGATTGATAAAGATAGAGAAAGTGTCCTCTAGTCTAAGTTTCCGATATAACCAAGCTGAAAGATGGCCTACATGTATGAGCGATTGACTTATTAGAGACCTTTCACATAGTAAAAGACAAGGAGAATATTCCATTTGTACTTCTAATTCTTGGACGAAGGATTTGCGCTGGCAGGCTGATGGTATACTGACGTGTGACTTAATTTGTGATTCCCTTTTTTTCCTATGGCGTCAATGAGGAGACTATTTTTAATCAGGTATAACTGGACTATTTTCAACTTAAGTTGCCAGAATTATCATCAATGTAAGCACAATGGTGCTTACCTGGAATAGTGAGATAATCAGATGCATATTATATACACCAGCTATCAATGGTTAAAAATCTGCCCTATGCTGTAGATATAGGCCGGAGAGGAAGATTACGACCCACAAATGTACACTGGGAGTCATGTGTCAATGCACCCTGTCGGGCAGCCAGCACAAATCTATCGTCCAAAAGGGGGATTCACACAGGCAAAAGAAAATGAAAAGTGGCAAATTTGGAGAATTCAAATGGACAAAGAAGAATTGAAAGTTGCAAAGGTGAATTCAAACAGGCAGAACAGAATTTATAGTGGAAAGAGGGGACTGCAAAGAGACAGAAGGAAAACGGAAAAGAAGTTGAGGAAGACAAGAGAGGAAATATATATATATATATGTATCCAGGCTTCAGCAAGAGCAAAAACATCAAACAGAACTTTAAGCTGGACTGGGTACTGCTACATGTAAATTATAACTGTGCACAAGGAACAAACGTCGGTTGGCACTGCAGTACTTCACTCATCATTGGTCATAACAAGGAAACTTTGGCACATGATAGCAGGTTTGTGATTGAACAAACCATTTATATAGTACATGTAGTCTAGATTGGATGTGATTATAATCTTTATTCTAACCTCTGATGATGGTAATTGTGGATGAGCACTCTGCATGTACATATCTGTGTTGTAGCAAGTACATTGTAAAAGTTTACAAAAATCTCATTTTGCATCAAGGCATTGTGCTGACGAATATGTCTGAAGACTGTTCAGCAGGCAGGCAGGCACCTAACAAAGTCGAAGACATCTGAAAATTTGGGGGCCGCAAATAACACTTCTAGCAGCCTCAAACCTGGAGGACTTTAATTTACAGATTTTCAGTGGTTTTACGACCTCTGGGAAGCTTGCCTACAGGTGTATATTGTATAAAGACCCAGTGTTGATGATGAACATACATGTATATATGCTGAATCAGTGTAAGCTTGTAACCTGTGTACATGTATGTGCACATGATGGTGTATGTGCCCCTAAATGAACACTGGCAATTATAAATATAGACTGAAGGAACTTGATGTCTAGAATGTGAATTTCAAACTAGTCCAATTCTAATGCCCTTTATAGGGAAGTTAGTCATGTAAGGATCTTCAAACCGAGAACACTGTGTGCAATACAGCTTGTCGGGTAGCTTTTCCAGGTTTAACAAGGTTCCCTAAATGCAGTCACCTGTTGTGTTTTCCTTACAATACAAATAGGCCCCTTTGTATGCCCTGTTACCATACCAGGAGTAATATCTAGCAGAACAATAGTTTTTTGGAAACTTTTTAGCAATTTTTCAATATTTCTAGCACAAACTGAGTCGGAGTGATGTCTCGGGACTCAGCACACATTTGTGCACGTCATGCCGTACAACCATTCATATTCACCTTTACAAAATCATATTTTGTCAAATTTAATGTGTCGACATCTTAGCTTTTCCAATCACTCCCATGTTCTTCTTATCGCTTCCGTGTTAAATTTTTGGTAGGTCTTCAAACTATGTACATGTATTGTTCAGGCATTTTTTAACTGAAAAGCCTTCTGTCTAGTGTCATTGTTGCACGGTACCCAGGCAACCTAATATTGTCCTCTTCTGTTTGGTTGTTCTTACAAGACAGAGGACCATTTTTTCCTGAGTAAGGCATCATCCCCATTCTCATGGCATCAGATTGCATGTACCGCCTTCTGTCTGATAATACCCTCTGATCGCAAGGAACTTAAAACAAGGTGTGCAGGTTTTGTGCGCATGGCTGTTGGCCAATCAGTGAGATAGTCTGTGAATAGGGTTTCATGTCACTTTTAATAATTTTTCAGCTATATCGTGACAGGGAAGGGACGGGGACGGGGTGGGGGTACCTATTTGTTGGCCAATCAGCATTGTCCCACTAAATGGAGCAGAGTGGACTCAAGCTTTTATTTCACAGCCAAACAAGACGTTGTACAATGAGCTCTTGTCAAATTGTTGAGTATACAACTTGTTCATTCTTCAATAAGATTTGTGGGTACATTTTCCATCTCTTATATGCTGATACACACTTCCTGCTTTAATCAATTCTCATACAAACTGATTGCACATGTGCGCCACGATTTTCTATCTGATGCAGTCAGAGGGTATTACATGGACAGTTTAGGAGAATACAAACTCTGACAATGGAAGAATGGGTAATCTCTTGTATATACATGTAGCTAATGTAAATGTGCCAACATGTGCATGCACTTTGCAATGTACTTTATAGTGTCTCTGTGTATTTATGTATGTATGTATATGGGAACTCTACTTGCTGATCAAATTTCATAACATACAGAACAAAGAATGGTCGTTTCGCAGTCAACTGAAGTTCCACGTGAAAGACCATGTTCAGGTTTAATTTTCAGCAATGCCTCAGCTGGAACTTTTAAAAAGTGTTAGGAACAACTTTAAAAAATAATGTTTATCAATCCCAATGTAAGCTTACACAGTTCATGTATGTATCTGAGACAACTGTTAATTATTACAATATTGAACCTTAATCATTATATGCACAAGATGCCTTGTTAGTAAAACTAAAAGAATACAGAAGATTAACTATTATGCTCTCTGAATTGATAGAATAGCAGAACCATGCCAGTAGAGAGGAAAGAACAGTGGTTCATATACAATTCACCCAAAAGCTATAATTGCAAAGTCAATGCTCACTGCTATTTCCATGTAAAGGATGAGGGTTTTGATAATGGTAGTTGGAGAAGGGAGAGTGTACAGCACCTGACTAAAGACAGATGATTTAGGTTCTTGATAAAGGGAGACAATTCAGTGCTCTGGATAAAGGGAGATGACTCATCCAAACGATTTGGAGTTTCTGGATAAAGGGAGACAATTTAGTGTGTCTGGATAAAGGAAGGGAGATAATTTTCGGTTTCTGGATTATGGCAATGAAAGGGTTTTAACAGCAGTGTTCAGTGACTCATTGCTGGGTACTGTAGATGAACCAGTGCGCGTGTCTCACCAAGAATTCAGCTTGGAGATGAAGCGAATTGTGTGGAAGAATTTTCTGAGCCGCTTAAGGGCACTGGCAGATTTTGATCTGAAAGAGTTTACAGCAAATATACATATATATTAACAAAAATAAACAACACAAATTACATAAATGAAATAACAGAACAAAAATGAAAAGAGTTTTCAGGGGATGCATCAGTTATAGACATGAAGCTAAAAATGTGATGAAAAGTGTTCTTTGCATTAATGTGCAGTGTAGGCGAAGTTGTTCTGAACAGCCAAACATCAAGCTCGGTGAATTATAATGTACATTCATGTACGGTAATTTTCCTAATAATTCGCCTTCCAAATTTAATTCGAAAACGGCCGATTTTTCCCCTGTCATGATTTTCTCCATCCTAATAAAACGAAAACGGGAGCATTTTCAATATACCCATGAAACAATAAATTCGAACACACTCGTTTTCGTCGCGGAGTTCGTGCCGCTGAAAGTAAAGTGAATATCTTACTAAGAATAATTTGTTAATAAGAATAATTTCTGTATAACTAAATCGTGACTAACGATACGCGTTGACACAGAAATAAAACACAAAAGTTCAGTTTTTGTTATTGCGAATTCTCTGTATCATAGAGCTATGATCGGAAGTCATCAATCGGGATTCTCATTAGCAGGAGGTTGGAGGCGAAAATGCCCGTCAACTGGCCATTTTGAGGCACCTACTTGGTCAATAGCAAATAATTTAACGGCAATTTGAATGATATTTCCGATGTCTCCTTTTCTTTAATAAACAGATGATATGGAAGGACAAAGATATAAATGTTTCCCTCTGCTTGTCCCTGTCAGGGCTTCGGCGTAATAGTTAGGTTGTGCACAACTCCATTATTTCATTTCTTCAGATCTGCAAGAAGTGCATACATACATTTTGACTGCAGCAAGGGAGCAGTTGAGTATTTCATTTGAGCTACGGGGAGATGTCAATAGACATTGATGCTGGTGTTTTATTCACTCACCCATCCAGAACGACGTTTCCATGTAATAAAATGAGAAGACGTCAGTGTTTCCAACAACACGATAATCCAGTGTTAGTTAGATAAAAAAGAGAGAGAAAAAAAAAACATGTACAGAATACCCTCAAAATTTTGCGTGAACGAAACGATCATACGTGTGTCGGTTACGCAAAGCTGAAATGGCCAGAATGAAAAGTCGGTCAGATGAAACAAAAGTTCCAACCCCTTCTCTGCAAACTTTTACCACATGTTGTGTGTCTTTCATCATACCAAATTACTACATGATCTGGTGTAACTTGACTACAATTGTTTTAGAAGCAACACTAAAGTCTAAACGCACATGTCGTGCTTTTAGGCATATCATCTCTTTGCACTGGAATGGGATGGACCGTTTGAACTCTTGGCCTTAAACTTGCAAATTCCCGCCAAGTTTGTTTCATAAAATTTGTTTACGTTAAGTTTTACTACGATGATTTCATTGGCTGAGAACAGTTAGTGGATCGCAAATTACGTTTTCTGGGGTGAGCATGTGATCTTATTGTGTCACACCAAATAAGGACTCGTTCATGCCTAGCCCGCTCATGGTTTCAAGTGCCCAGTCAAAATATAATTAGGCCAGGTATCCCAGATATTACATCAGACCACGTGCGGTCTGTAAATAGACTGGGCTTTTCCCATGTCTGTGTATCGTCGGCATTATTCTCTGTCCTTATTTTCTGTACATTTTCGGCCTGATTGGATTTCGCTGCCTGATAAACACAAAATTACTTTGACGACTAAACACTTCATGTACCAAAAATTCACTCGCCACTTTGGCGATTTACTCTATTTTTTAATCGACACATTGGAGAGTAACTGAACATTTCAGTCGCAGTTGTCATTTTTTAGTCGCCATTGGGGAGTTGTCGACTGGGTTTTATGAGCTCTGGCTATATCAAACATAATACACGGTTATCAATAGATCACAACGATCATGGTGAAGCGGTCCGCCATTTTGGATCTTCCGTGAAAATCAGCGTAACTTATAATTCGAACACAAGCATTTTTCTGGAATTAGCGCGACAAATAATTCGAAAGTAGCCAATTTTTGGAATTGCGAGTTTTATCACTGCATTGCGAATTATTAGGGAAATTACCGTACATAGATATATATTCCTACTTTTTACATTTCAAGTTTGTCCAGACATGATGCAGACTATTTAACTGAACTTCATATTACATGGATTTGTGATGTCTTGTATAGTACTGACGAGGTATTCCAGGCCAAACACAAGTGAAGGAATTTAACTATCCTCATTATATTGTACCTCAGTTAACCAGCGATCAAGTATCATAATCACTGTGTAATATCTACCGTAACCCTAATATATTTATGAATCATTCAATTAGATCTGTCTGCACCTGCCACCACATCAAGATAATCCAGCAAACCAAAGCTATATATACATTGAGCCACATTCCCATTGATATGAGCTTCCTGTATAAGAACCTTCCCCATTTGATTTCTGACATGCAATTATACATGTACATATTATGCAGGACAAACTTCCTCTCCAGGTTTGCACTGTATTTTGATGATATGCCTCTTACAGCATTATAATGCAAGCATATTCTGGGTTACATATTGTAGGTGAAATGACAGGCCTACCATTATACTGATATTTCCTGAAACTGAAAGTAAAGTTGGACTTTCTGTCCTAGCTAGATGTATTGATCAGCTGTTTAAGCCCCACCAGGCGGGGCTTGTGATTCTTCACTCTACCTGTACTGATACCTGTGAATATTCACTAATTAGTTTTAATTAGATCTGAAAGATTTCATTCTGCTACATGTATCATGCTTTAAACTGTTCTGTGAATGTGCTCTTTCCATGGAGTTTGTCTCCACATACAACAGTGCATGTTTTTGGCAGGAGTTGTTTCCAAGACAAAGTACTGTAGTCTGTATACTTGTAAATAATCCAGCCTTTTGCATACATGTATTTCAATGATCTCAATAACCCTTCTAATCTAGCGACTACAAATTACAATGATACATTCTTTTGAAGAAGGAATTAACAAATTTAGAGTAGCATCAGAACGATCTGTACATGTATACATGAACACAGGTGTGTAATTGTATCTATATCCTGTTCTCATAATGTTGTACAAATGGTAAGTATTTCATCAAAACAGCCTATTTATTCAAGATAAGGCCATAAAAAATTAATTAATTGTTTCTCAAGTGGGGGGTTTTTTTTCAGGAGCGGGCGGGCGTTTTTTTTTTTTATTTTTAGTTTTTTTTTCAAGGAAGGATGCGGGCGGTTTTTTATCTTTTTTTTTTTTTTTTTTACAAGCCGGGAAGACCATATCAACTGCTTCTCCGATTGTGGCCTGAAGTGGGATGGAATCTCCGTCCTGCTTAGATTTTCCAATTGTACACGATATCGCGTCGTCGAAATCTGGGCATGGGGTGATACCGGTCACCTCGTTCAGGACCTCGATCACGGTGGCACTTGGGCTAACCTGTATAATTGTCCAGTCCTTCAGCATGTTAACCGCCCCACGTTCTCGACATTCAGCAATGTATGCTGAAACCAGCATTGTGAAAACGGATAAAAAATGCGGTAAAAATACAATCACAAATTTCATTTCATTGGACCCATTTCCGATGAATTGTTTAACCCTTTCGCCGATTATTTCCCCTGACAAAAGTGACCTGCTGACGATCAATTCCCTGAGAACTGTTAAAATTTGTATATGTTGTCTTTGGAATGCTAGAAATTGCGTTTGCGTCCGAGATTTGCAGAAAAACATAAGAAACCTGTCTCCACAATACACACTCCAGTGTTATTTGCTCTAATTTTATAGCAAAATAAATAAAATAGCATACAAAATTAGGTTTTACTGCGAGAGAATGCGCTTTCCCCGGCTTTCTCGACTCAAAAACATCAAAATCCAACGGAGAAATCGTCTTTTTTCGACCGCATTTGACAGCGTTTTTCTCGAGTTTTACTCGACCAATTTTCATGTTTGACCTCTCATTGGAAAGAGCGACCTTTCACCTTTCTACACAGGAAATAACCTTGAATGGATGGCAAAATAAAACGGAGGATACGATTGGATTATAAAATGATGTCATTCTATCCTTCCAGCCACTGTCTACGCTCGTCTCAAATCTGTTGGCTGCTAGAGGTCACGTGGGCAAAATTACGCATACCGATTGGCTCGTCGGCTCAATAACGCAGCTTGCTGCCGACATTTTGAAATGTGTTCGACAAACTTTGTGGATCAAGACTCGTAAAAATATGGAAATAAACTTTGCCGGTCGTCGTTGGCAGTTTCAGTCGTCTGGGGAATATTCACCACGCTTTACCAGTCATGTAACATAAAAAATACAGGAGTTTAATAGGATGAGGTTTTCGATGATTTTTTCCATTTTTGCGGCTCGCTGCCGAGATGCCCGTCACACGGTATGTGGGGAAAAATGCATTTTTCATTCCGATTTTTTTCGTTCAACATCTAAATTTGTTTTATTTATTTTTCAAACAAGCAAACAATTTCGAGAATCAAATTGATCAGGGTTTCGGCTTTCCAGAAGTATACAGTGTTTGGTAGGTTTCCGTTAAAACGAATGCAAAAAAATAAAAGTGCTGTACCCATCGTGATAGCGAACGGGTTTAAAGCTAACCCGATCTACCGGGGATGGTCGTACGGGTGGCACTCTCGTTATCCCCGTGTACCGGGTTTAATCGGTGAAAGGGTTAAACTAGGCAAAGAGCATATAATGAAAAGCATAACCGACGCTGGAACCGGAGACTAGGATGAAAATATTTCTTTAATTTACAGCCTTTCGTGTTGAAATGTGCACAATTTATGACGAAGATTTTAATAAATAATGTTATGATAAATATACTATTCGCTATTTATAAAATTACGATAACGGAGAAGCGAAATTTACATAATAAAAACATACGGCAATCCGCTTTCGCTTATATTCAGGTCTGATTTTTGTATATGCGCAGTTTGGTTTGAAACTGGAACGAGTTCGTGCAACTGCCGGTTGTAAACTATTTTGTGATCGATACGATCATGGCGATGACATCTCTGTACGTATTAAAGCATTTTTCTTTTTCACAAACATAGTAAAACACCATTTTTGGGAAACGAATAGACATTACAACGAATAAACACAGTTTACAAGCACATTTACACATGCAATAAAAAGAATGGGAGCAGACAGTATGCCAGGGATGCGGCGGATTTTTTTTTTTTTTTTCAAAAAGTGAAAAAAAAGTGCCCAGCGGGAGAGAAATTGAGGATGCGGCGCCACTTGAGAAACAATTAATTAACTTTTTATGGCCTAATCATATAAAACTAATTAATGCATGCTGCTGGTACAGCTTTTCTCCCTTATTTGTTTTTCTACCAATCATGCAGGTATACCATTATATTCATGCCATACAGTGAATGTGGCATTTGATGTAGGCCACTAAACATGTACAATACATCAGGGGTCAATTATAAAGATTTTAACTTTCCCCTCGATTTAACAACTCCACCATTGTGGATAGTGAACCCTAAATGAAACTTGTCATGTACATGTATAGTGAACTGTAAATGGAACTATTCTTGTATAGTGTACAACTACATGTATGTAGTCATGTTTAGTGGTGTACTGTAACTGGGACTGGTCATGTATAATGTACTGAACATGTGTAGTTTACTGTAAATAGAACTGGTCATGCATAGTTAAATTGTAAATGGCACT
>JAVTVY010028497.1:0-10398 GCA_036873755.1 Hanleya hanleyi
AATTTCCAGAAATCAATACCACGTGACTTCGTCAACCAATCCGCTAAAGACTACCGACGTAACCCCAACGTAACCCGCCATTTTCGAGTCATGTGATGATCTACTTGTTCAAAATTACAGATCTACCACACCTCTTGGATGATACGAAAGTTATTCATACATATATATTTTGTAAGCCCAGGCAATATCTGTTTCCGAGGTATGTATGAAAACCTGTAATTTAGCAGAGTTTTCGAGTCTGTTCTCCGCCGGATGAAGGCCGAACAGAATCCGGTAAAACACCGGATATCGCTCCGCGATAATGGAGACACACGATTCGCAAGCCATCTTATGGATGGCGAAGTGTACGCAAATGCCCCGGTATGTATTTCCCAGGTCTATTAGTATGATATATTTGTAAATTATTTTTTTTCTGACACAGAGAGAATCGCGAAAGTTTCATGTCGCGAATTTTTTAAAATTGAAAAATCGCGAAAGTTTCATGTCGCGAAAGTTTCATGTTTTACAGTATTATATTGTGTAGGATCCACCAAGATGGTATGCTGTACTCTGGCTACAATAGCGTCGGGGATAATCGTGACCAAGTTGAAACTTGGAGTTGTTGGCTGTGCTAAGATGCTCGTTATATGCCTGACTCTCTCAATTCTGGGAAACGCGATACTATTGATGATAATCTGTCCCCAGATATCCTTGCAAGGACATAGCAATTATCAGAGGTAAGATTATTAATACTTCCAATACTTTATCAGGTGATAAAATATATATCCAAATGAATGGATATTCCCTTCATTCTACCGCCGACTGATTTCTTCTAATTTGAGGTGTTTCTCCTGGTTTTTCCTCTCAAGCTGATCTTCAAGGTAACGACATGCGCCCTTCAGATTTTCGGCGTGATACTGTGCTTTCAACTTGGCTTCTAATATGGATTCCTAGCAGTGTGGATCGAGGTACGATGTCCTACATTATGGTACGATACCGTGTCGAGTGAGATGTGCACTGGAAAACGAGTTTTTCTTCTTGAATGGGCCAGACCTTAGAGCATCCAATTGGTGTACTATTTTTTCGGATTCTCACAGTTATATGCTCATCCGTCATGAGTTCTCTTAGACGCAGCATGTTTGTGAAAAGGATAGCTTACCTTCATTCCCTAGCCCGAAATTTGTATCATTCTCATGATTGAAATTTTTATTTGTATCTTTTAGCGTTGGAACGACCGCTGTTACACCGGAGAACACAGTTGGTGACTGTGCAGCAAACTGTCAGTGTAGCAATAGTTCGATTTTCCCATTGTGTGGTTCCGATGGGCTCAACTATGCTTCCCCGTGTCATGGTGGATGTCAAAATTATACATCTCAGGCCAGTATTCATTATCAAATCATTATAATTGTTTTCCAGATGCTACATATTTATATATTTTTATCATTGAGGCACAGAATTAGACTTTAAAGGCAAATGTGGGTGTGACCAAAATTCCGCTTTCAATCGAGTTATTCCCCTTGCTGTTCGTTCTTGCTATAGTTCAAAGCGATGAACCAATCGGCTTCAATGTAATATGCAAAACGAAACGATCTTCTCCTGCAATACTTGCCTACAATACCACGAAGATGTGCTAACATATATGTACTGAATTTCGTCCGCACCATATGTTTTGGACAAGACGGCATCCATTGAACTTTAAATGGGTCTATCACTCGAGGCCTTCTCCGGGAATTTACGGCTCACAAATTACTTCGTTTACTTCATTTTATCAACCATCCGTATTATCGTGCACCCGGCACGGTCTCGTGGAATACTATAGAATATACTGTTTCGACCAGGACTGAACGGAATCATGGCGGCCATGTTGAAACTAATTTCATGTTCAGTATAGCACTCAAACTCCAAACAGCACATGTCAGATGTAAGACTTCCGTAGAATCATGGAGGCCGGTTTTGTGTTAAATGCCGTCATTTTCATCTGACGACGATACAGCTCACGAATCCCCAGTGTACGAGTTGTCACAGCGACACAGCTCCCAACTACCAATATACGAGTTGTCAGAGCATTTTCATCATAGCTCTCTAGATTTGTATCTAATACCGCTTATGCCGGTGCTAGGGGCCGTGTGGTCATGTCATCCAAGTTGCGTACAATAAAAGCGTACCTGAGATACAACACATATCACGAATCGTTAGAGCTGTAAAATCCCAACACCATAAATGCGCGCGGTCAGATGACTCAAAGCATACTAAGCAGTCTCGAATGATTGTTGTGCAGCGATATCCGATAAAATCCTATACATTTAATCTTTTCAAATACTTCAAACATACGTGATGGCCTGGCCTGAAAAATATTACAAATATGAACAAATTTCATGATGCAATCCGCGTGAAGTTTATTTCTGGGGATTCTCGAAACAGGTGTTGAAAGTAGAATCAAATGGATACGGAATCCCGTGGTCAGTCTCACGCGTGTAGATGACGCCGGGAGTTCCAAATTGTATAACCCCGTATTACCAGTGCCCATCGCATCACCATGGAGTGTCGAAGTAAATCCATCCATCCATCAATCGCAGTTCGCGTTAACTGTTAACATTCTCTCTTGGGATAATACACATGGACACCTTCCTACTAGAAATGTTTATTAAGTGACTTGTTCAATTAATTTGTTTCTTGGTGACAGGCCGTCTACATCATCTGCTTGATGGAACTCATTTCGCCTCGGTTTGACATTTCTGTGACTGGAGTTGTACCCGTAATAGTTTCTGAATTTACGTTACCCTTTCTCTTATCCAGGGATTCACAGATTGTTCCTGTATAGGCGAGGGAAGAAATGGTACAGGCAGTGCGGAATACTGCACAGAATCTAGCTGTGGCTCGGCTACCTTCTTTTTTGTCATCCTTACCATCACGTCCTTGGCAGCTTGCCAATGTATTGTACCGACTATGATTCTAACTATAAGGTACAGCATCCACCTTCTGTCAATACGCAAGCCGTATAGATGATCGTGACGTCAATGTACCTATAATAACTCGGGTCAGTCCTAATAAGGAGTCATATCTTTGTGGTTCTTAAATCAAAACTCGTCGGTTATCAAGAGCATGTAGGAAAACTGTCACTGGGTTATAATATATGTTTAGAAAACATGGTAAATGCTCGTATAATTACGCTGTTTTTGCTTGAAGCGAAAAACAATGGGTTTCGCCAGCTCGAACAGATGCCAGGTGGCTACGTGTACCAAGAGGTAAATGGCGCACGCCCATGTCGTTTTTCTGGACGCCACAAAGGCAACATCATAATGTAACGGCCTTATAACTGTTCGTTTTATGACGCCAAG
Organism: Hanleya hanleyi; assembly: GCA_036873755.1. NCBI lineage: Eukaryota > Metazoa > Mollusca > Polyplacophora > Lepidopleurida > Hanleyidae > Hanleya > Hanleya hanleyi. Next base: position 3,318 of record JAVTVY010028497.1, read on the forward strand.
TATTCTTTACCCGTGGAAGCACTAGCGCCGCCTAGTCTGTCTGGCGATCCCCATTTACAGGTGACGTTACGAAGAATGGTCACATCATATTTACTGAAAGAAACCCCTTCGCCTTGCAGATGCGTCGAGGAAAGGGACAGAGCTCTGGGCACAGCATTAGAATCTTTCGTGTGGTCAGTCGTTGGTATGTATGTACGTCAACTTTCAGCAGTAATTAAGAGGTGTATAAATCTCTTCGATATAAATCGGTATATGACCGCTGGGACAGTTGAACAGTTTAAACAGAAATGGCAATCTAATTAAAATTAAATCCTATCTGCTCCCCCATGTGGACATGTCGCTTGCAAGATCTAACCGGCTTGCAGTAACGCGAGGGTTGACCAATCCCGAGAGCTCTTCGTAGTGCTTTCGTATAGGAAAGCTTCGTATGCTCCTATCCGCCCTCCCCGACTGCAAGTAAAGTAGTTAAAGTTCGGCCATGATGACATAAGACTTAAATATTCATAAGCTGGGCGCTCTGAACACCAAATTTAATTGAAATCAGTAAGATCCCACATAGCGACATATACGATTGGGGAGCATTAACAGGATATTAATTTATTAAGATTGACAGAAATGGGCACTTTGTCAGGGTTTTTTTAAAATTATCATACACAGTAATACAGCGGGAGATAGCTGTCTATTACATAATCACACGAGGGAACGCAGGTGTGTTTAGAATATACATCATGGTCATTACATGTGGGTTAAATATGTATATAGGATAAAGCACAATTTGTACTGTGCCCGGGAGGGCACGACTTATAAGTGCACCGCACCTGTGTGCCCTACCCTGACAATGTCAAAATCATTAAATAAAATAAATAAATAAATAAAATTAATAGATAAATATATATGATGAAGCACAAAAAAGAGGTGTATAAATCAGAACCAGCGTTTTCGGCTACATGAAAATTCGTCTATATAGAAACATTGGTGTTCCTTCCTGTATGTAGATATAACTACAGATCTTCTCTATTAACGAAGTCGAATATTTTAGAAATAGGAACTTTTTTGCCTTGGAATTTTACTTCAATAATATCCGTCAACTTCAAAATGACTGTGGAATAAGTTAAATTTTGTATTCGTAAAAAATGATGAAAACACAATGAGAGAAAACCTGAAACAAGAACTACCGAATATTGCGGAAGTCATATGAATGATTTTTGTGCGCATAATTATGAGACAATCCCGAAACAAGAACAGCTGAATATTGCGGAAACTATATGAATGATTGTTCCGTGCATAATGACGAGAAAATCCCGACATTGAGCGACTGAATATTGAAGGAAGTTGCATATCATTGATTTGTCGCTGAATAATGATGAAACCATCTTGAAACAAGAACTACTGAATATTGCGATTCTTCCGTGTAGTGAGACCATCCCGAGATAAGAACTACTAAATATTTCGGAAGCCTCGTATCAATGATAACACAGCAAGGAAGCAATCAGAGATTGCTCAATTGTATGCCCCCCCCCCCCTTTCCGCTTTAATCCGACACTGCTCCACCATTGTTCTGTTTTGTATTGGTGTGTGGAGGCCTAATTTGGCTAATTATAGTCACTTTTTTCGGCATGCCTCGCATAATACATGTACATATTCCACCCGGGGCTTTCGCCAAATTCAAAAATGTGACCTGGTTATGAGACCTACATTCCTTGGGAGTATATTGTGGTGAAATTATGAAGTGATCGTGAACTTTGAATTTTGCATCCAATTCATTCTTTTTGGGGCAATTTCATACTTCAGGACCTATGTGATCTACTTTGGAATGTGCTTTGGACAAATAAATATATCCCATTCATTTAGGTTTGATGAACGAAGGGCCATACTCTTGAAAATATAACCGAAAGCAGAGAAACTTCACGCTGCACAACTATGGGGTACTGACCACATATCATGCAAATTCCATAATTGTCCATACAATATTAACCGAGATCGAGCCTGGACAAGTCCCAATTCACAAAGATTTCAAGAACAAAAGGGCCATAACTCTTGAAATATACGCGAAACGCTGAGAAACTTCACACTGCACAACTACAGGGCACTCACCACATATCCTGCAAATTTCATACTTGTCCATACAATATTAACCGAGATCCAGCCTGGACAAGTCCCAATTCACAAAGACTTGATGAACAAAGGGCCATAACTCTTGAAAATATATGCGAAACGCGAAGAAACTTCACATTGCACAACTACAGGGCACTGACCACATACACTGCAAATTTCATAATTGTCCATACAATATTAACCAAGATCCAGCCCGGACAAGTCCCAATTCACGGAGATTTCAGGAACAAAGGGCCATAACTCTTGAAAATATAGGCGAAACGGGGAGAAACTTTACGCTGCACAAGTGTGGGGCACTGACCACATGTCATGCAAATTTCATACTTGTTCATACAATATTAACCAAGATTCAGCCCGGACAAGTCCCATTCACAGAGATTTCAGAAAAAGGGCCATAACTCTTGAAAATGATACCAGAAAAAACTCTACGCTGCACAACTATGAGCCACTGGCCACATTCCATGCAAGTTTCAATCCTGTCCATCAATTATTAACCGAGATATCGCACGGACAAGAAATTCGGACGGACGGACAGACGGACGGACAAAGCGATCGCTATATGCCCCCCCTCTAGTTAGAGGGGGGGCATAATGATAAGACAACGCCCAAACTGAACTATTGAATATTGCAGAAAGTCATAAGAATGATTTGTCCGGGCATGCTGCCTATCATACAAAGGTGGACACCGACACCTCTCTTTGAACATATGATTTATCGATACTTTTAATACTAACACTTATCGACAGGATAAGATGTTCAGACTCGAAAGAATTGCAGGGGAGAACAGACTAAAATTGCATACATGTATATGGCTGATCAAAATATGTTTGCTGGCCGTTACGGGAAAGGTTATCCGCGTACCTGAGATATTAGATTCTTGGTATGTGCATTAGAATAGGTTAACTCCCTCTGTACCACAATATTTAACAGTTTCAAGCTGGTATCAACACTGTTATAAATATGAATGGAGCGAAGATATACTTATCATCGCCTACGTAGTTTCAAAGATGATACTCCAAGCTTTCGAACAAGATATAATATGCTGAAAATATTCGTCTAGAAATTCAAAAATTTTGTTTGCCAATGACAGGCAATCATTGAACTATATTTCTATCGGTATAATTGTACCGATACGGTACAGAGAGGGTTAACCTGAAGACTAAACTGTGAAGTCATGTGACTGTCAGTATGTCGGCACCTCTTTGCACTTTCCTTATATGCGTTGTACTTCCCCTGGTAGCAACATATCGTACCTGAAACCAAGATTATTTTTTCACATGATATATTATCCTCGTAAATTGCCTTTTTGATCAACTATTAATCATACATTACATCATTGTCTTCCACAATTATTTCGAGTCTAAACCTTCAGAATATGGACTACAAAAAGCCTGTGGTTTGAAAACAAAACTCATCTTTATTACCATCATACACACAGGCGGTTATTCAAATGGCAAACAGTGGCCAGACGCGATGCATAATAACGTGCGAATAGCTTAGTTAACATGCATGTATCTCAGTCACTGTGACAGTTAATTAAACACTGGCGTTATTCACGATGGTGATCGTAGAAGATCACATACCCATGATTGGCAAAACAGCAAGGACTCTTGATTTTGAATGAAAAAAAACATAGCATTGTCCTTTATTTGCGGAAGTTAGCTGGCTGCAATGTTAATGGCAGCAGTTATGCTATTAGTAATATAATGAACTTGAACAAACAAAACTATGAAATTACAAGCGCTTGATCCGTCATTCATAATTCAACCGTCGTTCATTAAAGAATATCCGCGAGCATAATCTAAATACCTATTCCACATAACAGCACTAGCACCAAATTCAAAAAGACAATCATAGTATACATAAACATAGGATAGTTTCCTGCGAAAGAGAAGCGGTCAACAGTTTTCAATGATGCCGGCAAGACATAAGGATGTTTTGAAAATATCAAATCCATATCGCTGATCAGTATTCTTAATCGATATGATATTCGTTGTAAAGTTGTTATCCAGAGAATGATGTATCTCAGTCACGCTTTGGTTGTGGGTGTTCATATATGGGCACCATGAGGATCTTGAAGTACATGGGTTCATACGGTCCCTAGCCCCGGGTTAAAAAATTAGACACAAGTTACGAAACGTAACGCCATGGATCTGATGGAATATAGAATAGGTCTTTGGATTATGCACGCGGATATTCTTTAGTGGACGACGACTGAAATATGAATGACGGGCTAGACGCTTGTAATCAGCATGTGATATGTATCCTCAAATTTGACAAACTTTGAGTGGAAGCGCTTGGTATAACCCTGTTCATAAAGTTTCTGCAACAACGTTTTATGACGTTGATTATAATCGTTACATTTAATGCTACTAAGCAAGATATGTACATGTATACGCCATATGCATGTCCCACAGGAATATTACTGCCCAGAAAGGGATAGTCTACGATGTCGAAATTGTAATCATCTCTTTTGTCATAAAGTCGATCAGAGAGAAGGCCCGCTTCAGTTTTATAGAGATATAAGTTTGATGTGCCGGCAGTGCGATCTGTAGTTGCCTTCAAAACCAGTGACGGTGGATATATATCCTTCCCTGCGTCACTTATATGACGATTATCCACAGCGAGAAGATCGTCTATACAGCGTTTGGTGAATGAGAAGGACCGTGCTTTGAATTGATCTCTTTTTGAAAGCGCCTGCATATAGTCATATTCATAAGAGAACAGATATAGGTCAGCTAACAGGGGTGCACAATTAGTACCCACTGGAATACCTATATGCATTGTGTTGCCAAATTTCACATAGATATTTTTAATTAGAAATTCAAGCAACAAAGAAACATGCCATGAATGATATCTCTTGTATGTAGTATATATATAGAGCTGCAGAATGCTTTACGGCTTCTGAAATTAATAAATCTACGATCAGCTTTCTTGAACACAGATAGTATTAATGATCTTAGGCGGTCTATAAGGTCTTGATGAGGGATTGTAGAATAGAGTTTCCTGAAATCCCATGTGGATGCATGTCTGTCCGGTATGTGACATTTAACAGCAAGTTCTTCCGTAGGACCTTTCAAGTTTTTCAATTTTTAGTCCAATTCATTGCTTCCAAAACCAACCATTCTTGATATCAACTTTGTTAACAATCCTGTAGTCTCTTCGCTCAACCACAAACATCTTGGGCTGACTTTCAATAGCTGGGCGAGCTGGCATAACCATATTTAATCAGACAGATATGTGAAATGATTGTGCACTTTTTTATAAAAGCATGAAATTTGGCAGGATGATAGATAAACGCATATGATTCATTTTTGGAGGGGGAGTCCGGCTTGTAAATCCGAATTCTGGCCGCCATCTTTGATTTCAAAATGGCCGCCATCAAATACCACAAAGTCGCATTTCTGCACTCCTGATACACATAGGAGGCCATTTAAACGATAATACCCACATTTGCGTACTCAAGGAAGCAGATCAACACAGTTTTGTTGCATCAGAACTGATGAAATTTTAAATGGCGGCCGTTTTCTTTTCAAAATGGCTGCCGATAATCGCTTATTGTCATTGTTATGTGACTCACGTGAACAGATGCACAAACTTCTACTTCTGAGTGGCCTAAAATGTTTTTCATGTCTTTGGACACTGCATGGTTACTTGTGGACAAGTGATACGTGTGGTTAAGTTTCCACATGAACAGCTGCAATAAAAGCGCGGTTGAGATACTACGGCTACATCCTGGAATCCTCCGTATTCTAAAGTCTGAAATTGAGGTACCAAGAGAAGTTATTCTGTAGACTGATATGGTTGCTTTTCAGTCGCCAAACGTCAACTTTACCAACCAATGACATATCTCTCCAACTCATTCACATAGCTGATATCCGGAATAGGTCACATCTTGGGTATTTACCTAATACTCTACATTTGATCGACCTGACATGTGGCATCGTGTATTCCATCGGTGATGTCTGCAATATATGAAGTTAGTGACGCTGGAGACTAATCTCCGTGACAGAGTGCTGAGCATAATTCGAATAAATTAAGCTTGTTGCATGTATAGTTTCCCCAATATAGATGTTCTGTTCGAAATAGAATATGATAATTTCTGAGGAGTCAAAATGGCTGCCATTCAATTTTCGTGTTAGTTTTTCATCCCCACTCACTCGGAGAAGGTTCTCTTGAACAACAGAGAAAAAGCTAACCGCATTTGTGGTGAGTCTGTGCGACGGACATGTCAGCATGACTCCCTAGCATGACTCCCTTCTTTGTGAGAATTACAACACATATAAGGGAAGTGGGAAGAGGTGCCGACATACTGACAGAGCCACATCAATTCACAGTATAGTCTTCTGGTTAACCTATTCTAAAGCACATACCAAGAATCAAACGATTCGTGATATGTGTTGTATCTCAGGCACGCTTTTATTGTACCTGTTCATGTGGCAACTTGGATGACATGACCACACGGACCCTAGCACCGGCATAAGCGCTATTAGATACAAATCTAGAGAGCTATGATGGAAAAGCTCTGACAACTCGTATATTGGTAATTAGTGAGCTGTTTCGCTGTGACAACTCGTACACTGGGGATTGGTGAGCTGTATCGTCGTCATATGAAAATGACGGCTAACTCAAGACTCTTTACTGGATGATTTTTCTACAAACACCCAGTCTTATTCCATCCATCGCGAAGAAACAGCAAGCTTGTTGACAAGTTGTTGATAAACCTAGCGTCTAGTCAGTTAATCAATATTCATCCCTCGTCAATAATAGAATTTCTGCGTCCATAATTCATATAACAGCATTAATAGAACCAAAATAAAAACAATCATACAATTCAAGCGCGAAGAGAAAATGCATTCCTCAGCGAGGTCAGTTGGGGCTTGGCCTTCTCGAGTCCGCTTGTTTCATACATAACATTTCTCTAGATATTTTTCCTTGGGAACATTAGAAATTGATTATGAAACAG
>JAVTVY010028498.1:0-111744 GCA_036873755.1 Hanleya hanleyi
GGGGCATATTCATTTTATCAGCCAATTTCTATGTTCTCACTTCAAACCTGCCTTGATTTATCTGACCGCCTTCAGTGTTCAAAATCCAAGGTGTACATTTCACCTACGAACGTTCGACGAACCAATCAGAACCTACACAATGATTGTGTGTAGAGTGACATCATCCTCAAGTAGTGACGTCATTCCTCCTAAAAGCCCCAGTCACACTGTCAAGAATTGGGTAGGCGAATCACCGCGAACTGGAAAATCGTGTTCATTCTTGGCAATTCGTACTGGCATCTTGCGGGGTTCGTCGCAGATCGTGACCGTTCTTGCCTATTCTCGGAGGGAGTACGAAAATTTTGAAATGTTCAAAACATTCTCCGGCCAAGTACGATTAAATGGTATACGTATGGCATTCTTGGCACCGTCCTACTGCGTTCTTGCATGCATTCTCCTCCTATCGTGTATATTCGTGGGTAGTCGTAGTAGTTCTGTCGGTCACAAATCAGCAAGAATGCCGTACGCATTGTACGATGATTGTTGGACGCATTCTACGCTTCTTGTACGATCATACTTCGATACTGAGAAGAATTCAACACGATGTGTGGCGACAGTACTACGAACACCCACGATAGTACTACGAATACCCACGCTGGCGCTACGTTTCATGAAGACGGATCATATATATAGGTTCGCGTGGCCTCCTGGGGTGTTGTGTCACAGCGTAACAGGTTCGTACTGCATTCGTACTCACATTGTACTGCATACGTGCTTATTCGTAGCACGGGCTGCCGTGTTGATGCGTAGGGCGTTATCATTGAATCGTACTGCATGCGTACTCATTCTTGATGATTCTTGTTAAATGCTTATGGCTGTCATACAAGGAACCTACGGCATGCGTAAGGGATTCGTAGGACAGTTTCAAAGAGTGCCTCTACAGGCGAATTGACACGAATCGACAAGATTAAAATATTCGTGGTCATTTGCCGGCATTCTCCACCCAATTCTTGACAGTGTGACTGGGGCTTAATATTGTGTTTGTATTAGCCCACTATATAGGTCAGCCAATCAATAGCGCTCTTCTGACACATTTCGAAATGCAAATGTTTTCGAGGTCACTGACGTCTCGTGTCTATTTTTAAGTTCTTTGAGAATTGAAGGGGGCCAGATATATCAAGGGAAGTTCGAAGTGGGAACGTAGAAATTGGCTTGATAAAATGAAGATGGTGGGGGGGTAGATTATATTATTCGTGCCCTGCGGAACATTTCAGTTTACCATATGTCTGTCCACCCGTGTTTCTGTTCTTCCTTCTCGAAATGTTTAATTATAACGCTGCCTGGTCTGTGGAATATTGGATGGTGAATTATTTATATATATTACAAGTCGAATTTTGTCCCCCAATTTTTTTTTCAAGTCGAACAAAATCGGAGTTACTACAGTTTTCATTTTTCTACCATGACTACAGTGTTTAATTTCCTACCATAACCTCGATCTCTATGACATAGTATAAGAGTGAGTGAGTGCGTGAGTGAGTGAATAGGGTTTAACGTCGCTTTCAACTATATTTCTGTCATATCACGACGTTGGGTCCTATTCCTTTTCACACCCGGGAACCACACGGGTGGGGTCCTATTCTTTTTCACACCCAGGAACCCCATGGGTGCCTCAGTTAGTCGCCTCTTACGACAAGCTCACTGAGGAACTGAGACCTACTCTCACCATGACCTGCAATGTGCACAACGACATCGCAGGTCAATCCCCGGAAGCCCCACGGGGCCCATAGTATAAGAGTATTCTATGACACTCGAAATGTCAGAGATCAGGGTAATGGTAGAAAATTAAAAACTGTACTCATGGTAGGAAATAAAAAACTCTAGTTATTCTGCTTTTTGTTCGGCTCGACATCAATGGAAATGACGTTGTTTCATTCGAAGATGTGAGAGAAAAAAATAGGAGAATATATTTTTTTTTAAATAGATTTGAAAAGAAAAAAATTATATTATTAAATTTCATAATTTATTGAAATATACATAGACATCCAATATCCCGCGGGCCAAGAAAACCATCATGTATATGGCGTGTTTTACTGCATCTAACTTGCGTGCAGTAAAACCGTGTAATGTTCATAGATTAGAATATCATGACGGTGTAATATCAATTTCGTCAGCCGAACAAACGTGTTGATTACAATGATAAATGGAGCGACGGATAGATAACAGCATTATCGATGTTTGGAGTATCGAATTTTAGCGATGATGCCAGCAACTGATACATCTGGGTCGGAGAAACAAGTGAAGTGAAACCAATAGAAAATCCAATATGCCTAGGCAATGGCGAATAATCGTTTGATCATTATTCCTAACCCGTCTGATCACGAGGATAGATTTCATCCATTAGTCACTAATTAATCACAAGAATGAAAGTAACTTTAAAAAAAATAATTAAAAAAATATATATAAATAGGTGAAAAGCTCTGAAGCGACAGGTGTTAAATATCATCAAATCGAAGAAAATTGCATGAGATGATAACATGAGATATTATACTTCTAGATTGGTGCTTCAGGCTATATTGTACTATTACATTCATTCTCGCGACTCATTCTATTGATCGATCAATCGGGATCGATGGGCATACATTACTGCAATGCGGTGGCCTACTGGTTAGAGCGTCGGCCTCGTCAGCGGTAGGTACTGGGTTCAATCCCAGGCCGGGTCATACCAAAGACTTGAAAAAATGAAAATTGTTGCTTCCTCGTGTACGCTCAGCATTAAGAAGATAGAACAAGGACTGGTTCGCTCGGTGTCAGTATAATGTAACTGAGTGGGGTGTCATGTCTGCCTACGTCATGATATTTCAGTGGGACAGCACTATAAAATGGCAGAATTAGATCTGCTCTGTTACAAGTAGGTTCCCTCGCCCCCTCCGCTCCTTTCCCTTCTCCGTCGTGATATAGCTGCAAAATGTTGAAAGCGACGTTAAACCCTATTCACTGGTTAAAGTTATAAGAGTTCCGGATATAGATATTTTGAGTGGTTTTCTCTTCAGCGAACCAATCAGCAGACTCGGACATACATTTGTTTCCGCCAATCCGCTGCGCCCTGCTAATTCAAAATAACCACGGGAGATGGGATATAGGAGATTTTATAGTAGAGACAACGGCCCGAAATTCGCTGATATCTGCACATCTACCAGGATTCATGGACTGTAAGTTGGCATACAATAAATGAGACCCAACTTCATTCATGTTCATGGGGTAATAGACGAATATTGGGCCCGATTTTGAAAACTGGTTTCGCGTCAAATTGACGCGGATCGACAATCGAAACCTCTACTGGTCCGTTAGTGGATGAATCTGTAGCTGTGAGTAGGTCTAGATTCATAACTTGAGTACAGTACTCACAGCTACCGGTTTTGGAGTGAGAATCATCATTCGCGACTGCTCGGTCTATTCCGTCGAAGTCATAGCACCCCGCGCATTAATGGTGTAAGGATTTTACACCTCTCTGGTGTAAATCGTGATCCGCCACACGTGAGGCACACCACATGCTATAGGATTTGTGTGTCCGCTCACATAGTCCTCGTTGTATTTCCCCCTTATCAGGAGATAAAACATATATCCAAATGAAATGGATATTCCCTTGATTCTACCCCCGAAGGATCTCTTCTAATTTGAGGACTTTCTCCTGGTTTTCCGTCTCAAGCTTACGTCCATGGTAATGGAAATCATATAGCTGACATATGCTGTTCTGAATTTCGGCGTGATACTGCGCTTTCAACATGATTTTGAAGATGGCCTAACAGTGCGGGTCGAGGTACTATGTCCCACATAAAAGTACGAGGCCGTGCCGAGTTGAAGAAACATTTGAGACCGCCAATTTACCGGAAACTCAACTGCAGTACATCAGGTTCCTTCAGGAGTTTCTTAGATGAATTTATCCTCTTACTGTCACGCGTGGTGTATAAACAAAAAAAAAGATCAATATAACTATTAACTGTCCTCGTGATTTCCAAAACCTACACATAAGTATATTTATGATTTGTTCTTTTTATAGACATGAACGTTGTTTTATAGACATGAACACGGTGTGGTTTATAAACTGGGAGCATACTTGGTGCATGTGAGATAATTAATTATATCGATAATTAACTATATTATAATATATACAATTCGTATATCTGAATCGAAAGGTTAATCTCCATGTCATTCGTGTGAATAGTTGTGATAACGCTGACGTCCGACTAGCTTGATTGCAAACACACGATGTTTGGCGTACTATTTTGAGCCACTCTTTCGCTGTATATTGGGAAATACAAATATCTACAACCGTGTATTTCTGTTACACGCGAGAGCACCTTTTCGACTCATGCATGCATGTAATTAGGCATTATCAAACATCAATAGGTTTACTCCGAAAGAGCAGTGTGTATTCTGGTATAACGAGTCATGTTTTGACTGAAAATTCAAAAAGGCGAAAGGTCAGGATTTCTTTTTAGCACAATCTTCACGCGTCTGAACCTTTGAGGTTACGATTATAGAGCGGAATACGATTCTACTCTGCAAAACGAATATCTCTTCTTTCCTGTCCACAATATATAGTCAGCTTCATGACCAAAGTGTCTTGAAAAGGTTGAAATTAATAACTCTCTGGATTCTGGATGAAGCAAAATTCCGAATTCTTGGCATGTTTGTAAATATATAGTGCACAGGCCTGCACGAGTTGTCATTCCCTATCTATTACCCGGGAGACCATTTTGAACTGGTGATAACTGCTATGCTTAGAATACTGAATAATTTGGTATATATGTTACATGGAAAAATGTCAGTTGTCGCCAGTTCAAAATTTTCTCCTGTGCTAGTAGATAGGACAAAGTGAAATTATAAAACCCAGTAGCTGATCAGTTGAAGTCACGGGTCAGTGAATAGAAAGGCTCTTCTTTGTTCTCTCAATAATGTGCAACTGAGCCATTCAAGTGAACTTGGAACAGTGCGAGAGCGTTCATGATTGGGCGCATCCCTTGCGGACGACGATGTTAGTCATCATTTTGCTAGAAACAAATGTCCCCAACATTTTGCTTGCTTGTATCTAATCAGATTACTCAAACGTGTAGCATTTGACAGAAAAATCTCTCTTTCTGCTATTTTGTGGAGCCAAAATCTGATTTCTTTAATTTGGATGAAAATCTGAGATTCTGTGAAAAAAAAAAGATTTATGCTGTAAATTATCATTTGACGTCACTTTACAAAGAAAAATAAAGCAATCCATGTTTGGCTTGAAGCGTAACAGGCAACGGTTAACGGTTAATCGCTACATCTCCTTTGGTTTAATCCGCCTGGAACAAGTATCGTCTTCATAACGCAAATCGGCGCAGACATTTGGAGCTGTTTTTGTATGTTGAATAATTGGTAAAGAGCTGGGGATTGAGTCGTATTTGTGCAGCTTACTCGCAGAACACTAGGCAATTAGGGCTGAATGCGAAAACCACGCAGCGAAATTAATTAAGGGATAGAGGAATAAAGTGCCTTGATCAGCCCTCAACACAAGACGATTTCTCCGCTGAATTTACCTGGGATCACGGTCGAGTAGCCAGTCTCTATTTAATGAGCTCTTTGATCAACCTTTCGTGACATTTTCTTTGCTACGATAATTTTGAGAAGTATCTTCTAAATACCAGAGCCCAGTCTTTGTTATTCTAGGAACGTTAGACAGTTTTTTTTCTTTACACAGAGCGAATATTACATCATTACATCAACCAGGGTAAATAACAGATTCTTCTTTAGCCGATTTCCGTTGCCGAGTGGCAATTCCAGAGCCAACAGCATAAGTGAAAGCGTTATATGATTTCATACATAAAACGGAATTTCTCTATGAACTTCTATTTTATTTTATTTTATTTTATCAGGATGGTAATATTTTCAAATTGGGTTACACGTTGATTTGAAGAAACAATGATTAGAAACTAAAGTCAGTAATACAGTGTCAACTGTTTATGTGTACTAACGCGTTGGAATGGTACCATTAACATTCACTTTCTAGTTTAAAGTGTAACTGTGGTACTTTTGCAAGTTTACGTCATATCCAAGATAATCTTCTAAATTATAGAATATATACCTTTTTTCTTGTTTTACGACTTTAATTTTAACAATTTCAGTGTTATTAATGTTATTATAGTGCACAGCGCCACAAGCATATCGGAAATTGTGACGTTATTATCGAACGATAAACCACGTCACAACGCAACATTATTACAAATCTGTTCCATTCTCTGTATTGCCGTGACGTCCCGCAGACGGTGCAGGACGCTCGAAGTATTACATGTACGTCGTTAACGTCATCTCTGACATCAAATAAGCAGCGCAAATTTCTCTCCCACTGTATAGAAATCTGTCTTTGAATCCTCCGAGATGGAATACGAGCTAAATGTCGGGGAAAAACTTCACATCGTTATCTTGAAAATGGCATAAACTTACACAAGTGCCACGGTTACAGTTTAATGTACCTTAAACGTTTCACTCTTACTCCACACAACCAGACCGTCGAATGGTGTTGGCCCAACTCTTTTTTTTTTGTTTTTTTGAGGGCTGGTCAAAAGTGGTGTTATCTAATGTGAACACTAAAATGTGGCGTTGAGACCAGTTCTACACCAAATAATGGTGTTGGTCAACACGAATAAAGGGTGTTGACAATGGCTCAACATCATATTTTGGTGTTAATTGATAAGTGCTAATACTGGCTCAACACCAATTAATGGTGTTGGCCAACACCAATAAATGGTATTGGGAAAATATGGTGTTGGTCTAAATCCAACACCTTTTTCGGTGTTGATCAACACCATTTTTTGTGTTGATCAACCCTATTTTTTTCTGGCTGTGCAATATAATTATTTCAGATGTTTTCATTTCAATCTCAATAAACCCAGATCTAATGATCACAGACATTGCATCCAAAGGCACTCGTTACCTATAGTTCATTAATGACAAATAGAACAAATACAAGAACAATACTCGTATGAAGTATACACCGGGTATATATGCTTATACATGAGCCCTATATAATATCATTCATTCCTAGTCATGCTTACCCATCATTTCGAGACATGGTTCGTCTGACAAAGCCGACTATGGAGGAAGTATACCCGATGTATACTATATAAATGTAGCGTTTTATTTATTTAATTACTCTAGAATGTGAAATTAATAAACCATTAGTTTGCGAGTGTCTTAGATTGTATCTAACCAGAGATCGGGTATAGAAACTTCACGCTCGGCCAATCACGGCAGACTTCACTTTTACCCCTCGACCAAAAATGGCCTCGGGGTATTGTCGTCGTCATGTAGGTTTTTCCGTTTCCGTTTTCACCATATCTCAGGAATGATTATGCCTATAGAAATACCAAACACACATCACATCATCTTACAACAGACACATATAGCTTCTCATAGGCTACTGCTAAAATTGTCTTCAAGGTATTGACAGTCACCAGGTCAAATTATGTCAAATTTGTCATTAATTGATTGTTTGTTTCTTATCCAAGATCCTATTTGAATTCACCCAAGGCCGAGGGGTTCTCAGTGCACTGTGCGGTTCATGTTTAACTTTGTGGTTTGATTAACGTAAGAAATACACGTGACGGACATGTACGCTAAACTCGGCAATGAATTGCAGTACATTAGATTTATTAATTTTAATCTTAATTTCATTTACGGTTATATATATTTGATGATGTTATTTTCTCTCACTCGCAGGTTAACTGAACTGGTCAACGCCGGTCTTTATACGGCCATCCAGGACATTGTGGCCCATTCCGACCGAGAACGGCCCATCACGTCCGATTCAGCATCACAACTAGATAAAATTAGCTACGTCGATTTCTTACATAATGTTTCACATAGAAAAGAAGATTTGATTCACAGGTGAGTTGACAGCTTTCCATATTTTCTTTACTAGATCTTGTTTATAACTAGTTACTTGATATTATCTCTCGTTTATGATTGGTTACGTATAGCGTTTCCGTTCGCTTGACTGGTTATGTGGTGTTATCTTTCGTTACTGACTGCATGGTTATGTAGTCTTTCCTCTTTTCCGACTGTTTACGTATTGTTATCTCTCGATACTCACTGGTTACGTAATGTTATCTCTCGTTACTCACTGGTTACGTAATCTTATATCTCGTTACTCACTGGTTTACGTAATGTTATATCTCGTAACTCACTGGTTACATAATCTTATCTTTCCATACTCACTGGTTTACCTAATGTTATCTCTCGATACTCACTGGTTACGTAATGTTATCTCTCGTTACTCACTGGTTACGTAATGTTATCTCTCGTTACTAACTGGTTATGTAATGTTGCATGCCCTTACCAACGGGTTACGTACGATTATCTGAAGCTTCTGGCTGGAAACCTGGCATTATCTCTCTACTGACTGTTTACGTAGTGTTATGCCTGGCTTATGCTCTGTTACGTGAGGTTTTATCTCATTGATGACCTCATGTTTACCTGCTGTTATCTCTCATTCTTCCATTCTATGAAGGCGTCCTGTTTTACGTGTGTCAGTACGTTTAAAATATATTCTGTTCAGATATTTCAAAATAGATATTTAATTATATAAGTATATAAATACAACTTTTGCAGCTGTACATGGAATGGTATGGAATGCGGCCCGTGGAACTTAACAGAAACACTCACAGACATCGGATTGTGTTATACATTCAGATTTCACGATCAGGTCAAAGCACATGTACATATGCCAGGTATGTGAATATAGTATATTACATAAAATTTGAAATGTATATGACATCCACTCGCCCTATTCCTATTGAATTATCTCGAAAAAGAAAATGTAAACTACAACCAGGCGAGTTTCGTACAAAATGCATACCGGTATTGCTAGCAAAGGGGGGTTAGATCAATCCGCCTTTCCCACTTCAATTCTCAGACAAACTATTCGGACCGACGGGTAGACTGACGCGTGACTCTTCGCTGAAATTTGTCGTTCGTACTTTCCCTTTCCTTCCTATGGCTACAGTACTGAGAATATGTTAATCAGTAATAACTGGACTATTTTCGAATTGAAGTTGGCAAAATTATCCCCAATGTAAGAATAATGGTCCTTTCTTGGAATAGTGAGATAATTTGATGCATATTTGCCCAATCTCAGTAAACGCAGATATATCACGGAACTTTATTTCCCTGATATATCATCTTGGTTTACCTAGATTGCATATTTGCCATACTAGTTAAAATTCTGTTCCATGCTGTAGATATAGGCATGAGATGAAGATTACGAACCAAGATATACACCGATAGTCACGCGTCAATGCACATGTCGGCTCGCTGTGGCAATCCTATTGTCTAAGAATTGAAGTGAGAAAGGGGAATTAACAGCATTCAGTTGACCATCCATGCAGGGTTGGTGTAATAGTGTAATAGTCCCACAGCCGCCTTTGTTTCCATGGCACTATGGATTTGTATAGAAACGCAAGTGCATGACGGGATATCTTGCTGTTTTAAAACAGTTGATTGGACGATCCAAGTTTTGAAAAATAAATCCAGCCAATCAGTTGTGTTTACCTTCTATAATATCTCCCAACAGTCTATAATTGATACTGCCCGGCTATGTCATCTCTCTGGCGATGGTGATTTGAATTCGGTGCATCAGCGTTTCACATTAGGTGCATTTTTCATTCCTGTCAAACGCGTTGAATTATGATGCAATCTTGCGCGAGATGCATGTATTTGTTTGACACGATGAACGCCAATATGAGTCGTCTGGACCATTTTATTCCCAATATGCTCGTACTTCGTATTCTCCGAGTCCGGGACCAGCTTCGTGTAGCATTATTTATGCTGTGTGTGTGTTCCGTATTGTATTATTTACGAAAGCAATGTGTGTGGCAGGCAGAGCGTAGCAGGTACTTGGACGTCGACGCTTTCCGATCATTGATTTTACATCGGGAGTAGCCCATAAACACGGAAAAGACAAGTAATTAACGAAATGCATTAGTTTTGATCGATTTTAATAATTCCTGCTGGAATGTCAATAGAAACGGTCGGAGTGGGCTACACGGAACTGCCGATTGAATTACTTAGAAAAACACAGGTATTCCAGAGCATGTTAAGCACGAATTAATACAACGTAGCGGAGTTCGGGTTGAGCTTTTACAATACTCGTACAGTAATAGCGTCGTGTTTCATTCGCACTTAACACATTCTTCATTGTTTACTTTTATAGTTGCTGTCAACCATTGAATGTATAATGTTCTTCGTCACACGTGAATTAATTTTCCCATTATCAATATTTTACCTCATAAAAAGCGTTGAATTTCTCCAATTTGGGAAATCGTTCATTTTCCAATATAGATTTCGGAGAGTTTTTTGCTAATGAAATCTGATCTTCGATGGATCATTGTGGATGTAGTATGAATAATCACTTGAATTTACACTTGATATATTGTTTCCTTACTCTATACTCAAAAACACGACGGACACCACAGAACAAAATAGTCACGTAAAATACACTTACAATACATATATATCCAGACAAACTGCATACTTAATCACAATTAGACGACGGCGATCTTTGTCTGGACAGTTAAATCTACATAGCTATCTACATCAAAATGATTTCCAATCATCATCAATTTCCTTTGAATCTTGCCAGATGTGTTGCCGACGAGGAAAATATAATTTTCGAGTTGATAATTACTGCGAAATTTATTTAAAAAATTCTGATTTTTTTATTTATTTTTTTAATTATGACTATAAATGTAGTCATTAATATAAGAGTATTCAGACGTTCCTGCCCACCATGCATACAATTATTTCAGGAGTAGTTTTTACATTTTTACATCCACTTGAGAATTTCCGTTAATTACTATTTTTTATTAGTCGGATGACTTTGTACAAGAAAAGATTTATAAGAATTCCAAAAATTATGAATTCCAAATTTTATGTTACACGTTATATTCCCTAATTTATACAGAGAATGGCAAGAAAAGACTGTTTCCGATTTGACGGATGGCGTTGAATAGTTTACCCAGCTGGGTATGAAAAATTGGCCGCAAAAAAATCCAACCGGTTTAAAACATTTTTGCTCCTGGAGTTTTTCTTAATTACATCCGCAGTTAACAATATGAGGTAGGATGTGCAGTCGCATCGAATGAAACAATTTACCATTCGATGGAACACATAACCGCGCTGGAAATTGTGGACGGAGGGCGGCAGAAGTCGTGATTACGCATGCCAAGCCATTTATTCCTCGCACTTTGATGGCGCGCTACAGGCCACCTCGTAAAACTTCCGGAGAATAAAACGGAAAAACGGACTGCCAAAAATTAAACATAATGTGCCAATTCACTTAAAGCCTCGTGACGTTTTGTCGCCTAAGAAAGTGCTCCGTTCTAGTTAACTACTCTATTAGGATGGACCACGCGGACAAGGGGAATAAAAGAGCTATCTTCGACAAATGAGACGGACAATCTGCAACACGAACATTCTATGTGAAACGTTTAGAAATTGGTCCACTTTGGAAAAGCTTTTCTAGCTGTGGATAAATGTCGCCGTATTGCATTCACCCATGCATTATAGGAGTTTGGAGTAATATCCATTGCAACAATACCCCCAATATACCCATTCCTCCAACTCGTCGTGTCCAAAATGTGTTAAGACAAATATTAATTTATTTCTCAGTAATAAAGGTGGATAATTTCAGATAGAAGTATGCAGTTGAATTTAGGCCAGTTGGATATATAACGTGTTAGGAAGAATTCAACGCTTAGTGAGATGTACTGGATTTCGGCCAGTGCAATATATATATTCTTGTAGCAACAGTCGCGATTTTGAGAATATTATGTAAGAATCTAAATTATTTCTCCTATGCATATACTATCTCTGGGAAAACAAGAATAGATCAATTTTCAGCTGGATAGCTGTGGGTCCACAGGTAATTCATATTAAATAAATTAATCAATTATATTAATATTTTAAAATAATACTTAAATCCTGACATAAATATAGTAACATGGGAGTGATGTAATATTCAGGACTACACGAATTGTGTATCCTATAGATTGGGTTACGCCATTCTCGGGACCCTGGTCTGTCATACCAAAGAGATTACGTACTCTCAAAAAAAACAAAAAACAAAAAACAAACACACACGCTGTGTACATTTTATACACAGTCATTGTGGCAAAAGCTATCAGGTACCCTGATGTGTACAATACGTACACATTAATGTACACTTCCTAAACACACGAAAAAATGTGTGTACGAGACACACTAATATGTACACACAAATGTGTACAATATATGAATTATATTGTCTTATCACTGGAATTTAACAGTTCTAAGAAGAAACTGTATTGGAAGGACGTGGAAGGACTAATCCTTCACATCATTTATGAAGCTATGTCCACATGCCATTATAATGTATACAATGTGGCTCAACATGGATAATGGGTCAATTGGACTTCGTCGCTATTTAAAACGTTGTATAAAATTAAACGCTGAACCCAAACAATTAAACTCGATCAGAAATATTCCATGATGTCTTCTTGATATGATAGATAGTATTATACGGGTTGAAATAAAGTATTTCGTAATGATTAAACAGTATTAAATACATGCATGATTAAAGAGTTTACGTTAAAAGCAAGGGAGATAACACTTTTACAGTAATATGCTGTAAATTCGCAATATTTACGGTACACTCTACTGCATTAGTAAACATGTTAAACTGCTGTAAATTTACAACAGAAATTGAAAATTGTACTGTTGACAAGTTTCACACATTTCCCTGTATCGTTCAGGTCCATCTTCTGGGCTGTCATTTGTGCTAAACGTGGAACAATACGAATATCTGCTGAGCCGGCGGACAGCCGTGGGAGTCAAGGTGGCTGTACACGACCGAAAAGATCCCCCGAGGATGCTAGCAGATGGCTTCAACGTCGCCGTGGGAACCCATACTTCTTTGGGCCTGAGGAGATTCGAGGTATGCAAAGATATAGACAATAATATTATTATCTTGCATGGTACCGGAGTATGATATATGGTGACGAAAGTACTTCAAATTTATATAAAAACTCATATAATATCCATATGACATTAAGAAAAGCGCGATGGGGGTATAGAAAGCTTGTTAATAGATATTTAATGATAAAATAATTACCGGAAAACATCTTCATAAATACAACACAACTACATTTTAATACAGGTCCATTTACTGAATTTTATGGAATTCAGAGAATATGTCCTTAATGTCAGGTTGAAATGCCTGTACATCTTTGTTTGCCCTGGAAATTCTGGAGAAATCCATGAATTATTTCAAGAGTGCAACATATATTCAGTTATAACCGTTATTGAGTGTTATAGAATACAATTGTCACCAAAGATATATCACGACCATAGATTAAGAGGATCATAACTTGATCATGGGATGAAAATTCCCACTCGAGAGAAGGAAAATACATCCCAACTGAACCGAAAATCCCAATCTGGAGAAGGGAAATAGGCCAACATCTCAACCTCGCTTGGCGGCTCGGTTGGGATGTATTTTCCTTATCTAAATTTTTATTCTCGAGAGTGGGAATTTTCATCCCATGATCAACTTGATATGGGATTCTTTTTCCCCGTATAATTGAAATCATTACAGTTACTATAATCAGTATGTAGTTAAAAAATATCAACGACGCTCTGAGAGAAACGTTGCCAGTACGCATCGTGCCTGCATTTTGTGTCGAGCGTCGTGATTGGTCAGCCTGCGTCGCACGCGCTCATCCCATATTCGTGTGTATGAGATGAATGATCCCAGTCCGTTATATCGCATAGGTTTTACAGAGTATTATATGGGCAATAAGGAGATAATGTGTTAAGGATGTTCGCTGATGGTGTTCGGCATTGGCAGCCATTTTGCCTGTTTTTCCTGTTGGGTTATCTCCCTTTTCTAGGTTAAAAGGGATTTCCTTTAAAAGTCTTCTAGCCGAGAATTTTGCACAGCAACATCCATCCAATTTGATAAATTTTGATAGACATTGTGATTATCTGCAAACAGTTAGAATACAAGAAAAAGTTAAATACTATTTATATGAATTTTTCATGAATGTGGTTCAAAACTAGGTCTATTCCCTATATTTTCTGGGTTATCAAATTGAGCATGGATCAGTTCACTTAACGTTGCCTGCAGCTAAAAAATGCATACCAACCTATATTTTTTTCTTTGTTTTTCCTCATATTGGACAATGCAACAACACACATTATTCAAAAAGTTAATTACTTTGATTTACCACCAGCGGACATCCTTAATCATGATACCGAATTACGACAACCCAGTTGTGAAATTACAGCATGCACCATGAGAACGGAACCAACCAACATGGAACAATGGACTAATGCTCACTCGTCGAATATATCATTGTGGCGACTTTCAAACAGATTCATTAGATACAGTTGTCATGATCTCATAGTGAAAATCTTCATACAACTATATATTGTGTGATCACAGGAAAGACCTGGGATGCAAATGTAGAGGAAACCTCCCAGCGAAACAAACGCGCAGTAATACGAGAATCGCCCAGTAATGAATTATCAGTCTTAAAGCAAATCCGAAAAATGCCAATCTCTAATCGGCCGTAGCTACCTCCAGCTTTGCATGCAGTTTCTGTATCAATTGCAATTCTATCTGCAGTCTGGCCGGTGGATTTTAATTATTAGAGAAGGATAAAGGAGGCTTAGAGTTACAGTAATTTTGTGGGATAACGTGTCAAGAAAATCGCTACACAGCTCCGAGTGTAGCTCCGCAGTGAATACAAAGCAGGCCTATTAGTGGCGCGGGTCGTGCCAATCAAAATGCCTATTGAGCTTCAATGCGATCCAGCTCGGGTTACCTTGTCATCAAAATTGGTCTTTTCAGCCCTTTTCAAGAGAAAAAGCATCATCGTTAAGCCGAACCGATATTGGCTGATGAACATGACACTCGGATGATAAGTTACGCATATCGATGTTTTATATGGATGAAAATGATGAGACATTTGGGACTACGTATTACAGGCGAGATTTATTGTATCCAAAAATATAGGCTACACGCATTACAAGGGCATGCAGAAGGGGTTCCCCGCGGGATGAATGTTGTAAATTTCAACATTATCTATCAATCTACTCTCATATCTGTGCAGCATCTCTGAGCATATGGAGTACTACACTATATTCAGCCGAACACCCCAGTGTCACCGCATGACACAATAGAGCAACCTCCACACAGCGCATGCTCCGTTTCACAGGCTCAATCCACCCACGTCCCTGTCTCCAATACCGGCAGTTTACCTTAACGACGTTGCTAGGACATATACGGAAACATCCACGCACATGCGGTTGAGTTTAAATCCCAATCGAGCAACCAACTCAGTTCTGCACCTGGGCATCTCCGTTTAATATACCAAACCAATTTTAACGTTCCCACTTCGAACTTCAGAGCGGAAACGTAGAAATTAGCTTGGTTAACGAAGATTCATGTGGGCGAATTACTTTGCATATATGCTCACTCATATAATTGCAAAATGATATCAGGAACATTTCTTTTTATGGCTATGGTCAACCGACATATAACACAGAATTGACAAGTGATGGGAACGTCGACAAATAACGCTTTTAATATTTCATGATGTCACTTCCGGCGATGTACGCTTGGGCGGAAATGCTGTCCGAAAATCTGGCCATGCCCCACTGAGATGGTTGACAATGGACATGTGCAACGTAGATAATACTTCACATCGAAAAATCGCACGGTAAACCGCATCCTAACAACGCCAGGGTTTCTTTTTGGGCCAAAGGCGAAAAATACCCCTGGTTTCACCTAGGATGGGTGATCCGGTGAACTTATTTCATTAAATACCTAATTCTGGTTTATCGAACTATCGCCAATGGACCAGGTATGTTTAGATGGGTAAATGGTCCCAGGTGCGGTAGAAGTGCCAAAAATGAAATATTACATATACAAGAAATTGTTCAATTGGCATGAAGTACAATGTTGTATTGTATACCCAGAAAAGTTTCAAGGCACTGAGTCTCATCATTCTCGAATAACAGGGCCGTGAAGTAGTGCATTCGTGCAAAATCGGCAATTATGAGGCGAAAACAACTCATATTTCTTTCTCTAAACATAGGAAGATAAACGATAACCAGAACTAGCTTGATACAGCATACTCGCTGATCTAAAATGTAGTCGTAGACCAAATCTGGTTCTGGTTATCGTTTATCTTCATATGTTTACAGAGAACAATAAGAATTGTTTTCATCTCAGAATCGACTATTTTACACGAATGCACTACTTCACGGCCCTGTTATTCGAAAATGATGAGACTCAGTGCCTTGAAATTTTTCTAAGTATACAATATAATATTGTACTTCATGCCAATTGACCTTGGCCTGGTATTGCACCTGGCCTGGGGCCATTTATCCATCTAAAGATACATGGCCCTTTTCTGGTTATGAATTGTTTATGCCAACCTGCTAACTGGGCTGATACGCAGGCGCAAGTTGGCGTATTCTATCTCCGCAAACAATCGCTCTCTAAAGTTGGAGGCTGATAGATTTCATCCCGCGCCTGTCTACCTATTCAACATGAAATAATAACTGCCAAACTCCAATGTCGTTATATTTGTTTTAGCTTTGGTTTGGAAATAATTCTGTTTGGGTGTAATAGCTATTAATTTACTTCACCATACTGTTAAAAAAAGACGACAGGCTCGCCGACGAGCGCAGGTCGTTGGAACTTTGGTTTGGTTTGGTTTGATTGGGCACTTCATCGTAATACAATACGCACTGGTCATACAGAGTATGCCGTGCAACCCGTTCCCCCACACCGCCCTACACATGCCCTCTCATACCAGTGACGCATAGCCACTGATAATAAATATCTGTTCCCCTTGATATATTCTTATCTCTGTATCCATATCTACTGCGCGAACTCTAAAACTGCGAACACACTCATCAGTCTTCTTAAGCAAAACATGCTATGGATGTGAATGTTTGACAGTATAATTCTGTCTTCGAAATCTCTTCACTCAAAAGCAATGTCCAACGTATTGATATACACCCATTCCAAACTTCGAACAGAGCCCACTCAGCCCCAATCCCGCATAGCCACCCACCACCGCCCCTGCCAACATCCGAGCCACAGCGCCCACAATCCCAGATTTGCGCTATAATTGGAGTTAATCATTGGGCAATACTATCTTGCCCCGATAACATCGAGCGTTGCACTGACGCGTGGGTGACGGCAAGAGTTTTGATTTGTTAATCGTCTCTTTGCTATCTCTTTAACCTAGGAAATATTTTAATCGATGATAACTGGGCTATTTTCGAGCTTGCCAAAGGTTGCCAAAATAATAATAAATGCAAGATTAATGGTCCTTTCTCGGAAGAGTAGGAAAAGTTGATCCATATTTATTATATTTACACCAGTTAGTTCAGAACCTCGCCCCGTGTTAAAGAGATAGTGGAGAGACCAAGAGAACGAACCAGAACGCACGCGGTGACCCACGCGTCAATGCACCTGTCGCTGTTATCGTGGCAAGATTATTTTGTCAAAGGAAACGACGTTAAATCCTATTCACTCATTCAATCAATCACTCTTGGATTATAGTGCAAATCCAAGATTACTTTCAAACATGCTACTCTCAAAAAAAAGTTGAATGAAATTTCACTCAAGTAAGAGTGGAAATTGATCCCACTCAATACTTGAGTGAGATTTTCACTTAACTTGAGTTACTTTTCACTCAACTTGCGTTAAATGCTCTCAACTTGAGTGACATTCCCTCAAGCAATTAAGAGTAGAAATTGATCCCACTCAAGTTGAGTGAACTTGAGTGGTTTTAACTCAAGTTGAGTGAAAAGTAACTCAAGTTGAATGAAAAGTAACTCAAGATTGAGTGAACAGGAACATTTCACTCAAACTTGAGTGGAACAGTTCACTCAAGTTTGTTTAGAGAGTAAACATGTTTATTTTTCCCCAGGTTGTGCTTTATTACAAAGCTTCCCCTCTATTGTTTGACTTGTTAAAAATGTAATTTTCATCTGATCAATTTTCAGTACCATACCCTGCCGTTATCCACTAACTTCATCACCGGAGATACCACTGATTCGGATTCAGAGACGAAGGACTGTACGAAGGATCCGATTTTACAATACTGCAAATGCACTCTGGAAGGGCCAAAGTACAAGGGAGGTAAGTCAACTGGCTTATCGACCAGAGTTAACCAAATACGAGTTACAGCCCTTGGGACTGACACTTGAAATATTTCAATGTGAGGGTGAGAAATACTTTTTGCTGTGTTGCATATGCTACTACAGAATATTCGAATTTAGTAGAAGCAAACAATCACGAAATATTTAGTACTGATATAAGTTACATTATAACAATGAACCACTTTTATTAGCATGATCTTAATACATTATTCCATGGACCGGTCATTATAATGTAACATTTTGTAAAGTATGAACATACCGTATTATTATTATTTCGTGAAACCACAACAAAAGTACGATATTTCATGTATGTTGATCATTGAATAATCACGAGGGAGTCAATGTGATATAGGTAGAATATTTCACACCAGCTTCAATATGAACGCTTAGAATATTTCTGTTGATATCATGATACTTTTGTTTTTGAATTTCAAATTATTCTCTTCTTTTATTCCTTTTCAGATGACTCGGTTCCGTGCACAGTCAAAGACTATTTTACCTGTGTGAGGAACTTTACTGGTGAGAATATACAATTTCATACAAGCACTGATATACCGAAGCGTGTATTATTTATACTGAGTTTCACATGCTATTCAGCATTTCACACTCGGTGACTGCTCATGAACAAGTCGAATGCTTTGCAGCGCTCAAAATTAAGGTAATTTAGACAGGGCGTCCTTAACCCTACCAGACCTGGGCGATTTGGGGGGTCAGTCTGACGAGGGGCAGGGGCATTTCGCATTTCCAAGATGATCGCCATGATGACGTCACATTGACGTCAAATTCTCGAAAGCCATTTTAAGCTTATTTTTCAGACCGATTTTTCGATTTTTTTACATTTCGATATTCTCTCTCACAAACTAATTTATGATAGAGAATAATTAGTTTTGGTAAAATAAATTACTTTTATGTCAATATAGACCAGAAAAATGCGAAATAAATGGACAGAAAAGACAGAAAACACGACTTTCTGAGGATACCGTCACCGCCATTTTGAATTTTCCCATGATCCTTTGCACCTAGGATTATGCAAATGGTCTCAAAATGATGCCGATAAGATATCATGGATGACTTTCTAGTTACGTACAATTTCAGTCAAATTTGCGTATCGTTTTCGTTAAATTATACACGTATTTCGTGGATCGATTCCATGAAATTGGTTTATTTTTCTTTCCAAAAGATTTCAACAATTTTTTAGAGAAACGGTCAAGAAATAAACAAATTAAAACATTGGCAAAAGAATACTTTGTGGCATGATGACGAAGCTATATACTGTGTCATTAAAGCAGCCAATTTTAATTTTGTTTGCATTTCCTGATAGATCTCGACCCGGATATTCGGACTAGAGAGTTTCAACTCTCCGCGTATACACGGGTATATGTTAACACTATTTCAGGACTGGTAGGGTCCAACGGTAAAACTATAGTTCTAGCTCGATGGAACCAACCAAGATATTTTGCCGACATGATGTAAAATACCAAAGAGCGCGTGATGTGGTGAAGATTGAACTCCCTGCTATTTTAAGTGTTGACAGTTTGTGTTAGATAGCGGAAAACCCAGTAAACTCCCGCTCTGTCGGTGATTGTAATGATAATTTACGTGAAATCATGGCACAGTGTGTAACAGATGCTCACTGGTCTGTCCAAGGCTTAAAAAGTAAATTTTAAAATAGTGCATTAGGCCTTTTGCAGAAATCACACTGTTTGCCGAATGCAGGGCAGGCTTGGGCACCATGTTTATGTGGAAATGTTCCGCCACAATTTCTGCACTTTTTATTTCTATCAGCCGGGTAGCTGAGGCCACTGATAAATTATGGTTCGTTTCCCGTAACCAACCCTCATCTGTATTTTGAGAACAAATAATTAAAATCCATGAGGGATTTACATTTTCATGAGTAAAACTTGCTCATTTTCTTAATATTTGTATACAATTGGTTTGCAAGTTAAGAATTAATAATTAATAATTATCGCACTCAGCATGTGTATTTTTACTTGCAAGGTTACGAGAAACAAACAATTAACAGTGGCCTGAATTAGGTTTTGCATCCTGATTCTTGGTAGCCTAGCTCTGGTATAGCCTTGTTCTATACGAAGTTGTTCTCACGTAGTATGGAACAAGGCTATACCAGAGCTAGATTCTTGGTGAATTTTGACTGCTGTGGACGTCTACGTTTTGTGTAGACAGACTTTGAGGAAACAAAATTCACTGACCTTGTATCTGGTTTTTCATTTTCCTCGGCCTGTTGTTCTGAAATCTCCATTGAACGACCCAAGTTCAACAGATCTGTCAATGTCATCTCTGGGGAGCGAAGAGCTCTACGACGAAGTCGGCGGGTTGATATGCACTTCTGTATAATCTGAGATTTGATTTCCCCGTTCAAATCTGTAAACTCACAATTCACTGCAAGTTGTCTCAGTCTAGTGTGAAACACATCCAAAGTTTCGCCTTGTTTTTGATCAGACTGTCTAAACACATAGCGTTCGTACTCTGTGTTTTTCTTGGGCTGAAAATAGGCGGTGAGTTTCTCCAGATCGGTTTTGTAATCGTCTGCATCTCCCGTATCAGATAACGTATCGAAGATATCCTGAACTTCTTCTCCCGAGTAATGTAGTAGAAGGGCACGTCTTCTAGCCGTATCTTCTCCATCTACATCTAATGCTACGAGAAAATTTTCGAACCGGGAGACCCACTTAGTCCACCGCGTTGAAACAGTGTTCAAATCGCTCGATACTGGAAATTTGGGAAAAGGTGGTAAAACAGAAGCCATGCTGCGTTAGTACGTGCGTTTGACGGTACAGTTCAAGCAACAGTTTGTTGTATAGTTGTTCCCACGTGTTTTTCGTCCAATTTTCGTCGCAAATGTAATGTTGTTCAGAAATAATAAACACAGTTATTCGGAAGATCAAGATTGTGTATTCTCTGTTCAGAGCTGACGCGCCACAACATCTCGTGGCTGAGCAGGTTGTATCAAACATCAGGACTACGACAACAGTCGGACACGGACTCACTACACCACAGTGTTCTTTCCATAATCCCGCTATTTCCTAACATACTTGTAAGATTCTATGAGCTACAATCTACACAAATAAGATTCTTTTTGTAGTTGGATTAATTTCTCTATTCCTTTCGTTTCTTCGCAGGAATTTCCGAGGGAAGTAGACAGTGTCCTTGTTTGCGCAAGTGCGAACGAGTGGAATATGAAGTCTCCATTTCAGAGGCAGCCAGCTCCTTATATGCAGCGGAGAGCAGAGTGTTATCCCTGAATGAGGATCTACCGGAACTGCCCGTCCGCTTCCGGCGCGCGAGGGACACATATCATAGAATGGACTTCACAACTTTTATCCACGATTCCTGTATCTTGAACGAAACGTCCTATGAACTCCGAAAAGTGAACACAAGTTTTTGGTTGGCTTTGAAGAATTTGACCGACCATCGTGTGATATACGACAAAACTCTGGAGAATTTAAAAGATACAATCAGCGCGTTGAACGCAACAGTGGGACTCCATTCGCATTTATTCATACACAACAGCCACGCGGGGTTTCACTTCTTACTTCCCCATTTGAAGACTACTATTAGGGACATTTTGAATAAACAAGACATAATCGAACATATTGACAACGGAAACGAGGCAAAGCTGAACGAGACGTTCAGTGGAATTATGCAGGAGTTGGATAGGTTGGCACTCGAGCGGGAATATGACGTCATAGTGACGGGGGCGCTTCTCAAGCAAGTCTTAAAAGACGTCCAGAGATTTCGGGACGATCTGGTTCTGGGGTACGGGCAAAATTATCGAGAATTCAAAAACTCAGTCCAAATCTACGACGGAAAGACCCGAATTATCACGAACATAACCACGAAGCTGATCAGTGATCTTATACGAAAATACGACGAGATTCGCAACATCAGCCATTTATTGCGGCAAAATGACAGACATAGTCGAAAACACCGACAGGAATGTAAATCTCGCCTGATGGGATTTTTCGACTCCATTAAACAGCTGGAACAAGGGCCGATCCAACTTTTGGTATCCGGTCTAGAAAGTCTATCAGAACTATACGCTAAACACAGGACGAACATTTTGACTATGTACAGTGAAATTAAAAAAGCTGGCGAGTTTTTAAATTTGAAAGGCGACGTGATGCAGGAGTCATTCCACTCCTTGCAGAAATGGCTGAAAAACAGCCGCGAGCATGTCGTAAAATTGGAAAATAATCTGATCGTCATCGCGAAAGATTACGAAAGCGGAGCAATTCCGAGGTCCGAACTGGGAAATCAACTCAATAGTGACCGGCTCAGTGACGAAATACAGTCGTCTAAGGTACCGTACACTGTATTATATTTCACGTCATTTCATTTTTATTTCACCCAATCATTGCAATACATACAATGATGATATAATACATAGGCGGGATTAAAACCCCAAGCTTATCCCACGAAATAATAAAGATAGATGTTTGACGTAATACCGGTGAAAATTAAAATACTTAGCTTTTATTTCTATATAGACAAACTGAAAAACAAAAAACATAAAAAAAATTCAAATTCCACGAATTTTCCAAGCCCGGCATTCAGAAACCATATACTTGCAAGAAAATGGCGTGATTTTCCAGAATTCGGGTTTTGCAATATTGATATTCACCAGAACTTCAAATGTTGAGACTCATTTGAAAAGAATAATACAATGATTTGATTTTGCTTATCAATATATCTAAGTATCCCTTATACGAAAATAGTGAGCTTATTAATAACGGAAACGAGGCGAAGCTGGACGAGACGTCAAGACATCATGAGACGTTAGATAGGTTGTCATGACTTGGAATTTGGTATATGACATAATATAATTTGGAATCAGGGCCAAGGTTGTGGTTCTTGCCCCCAGCGCCTGGGAATATGGGTAACATGACTCAAGATGGTTCTTTAGATCAAGGCTCATGCCAAGGTCGCCAATCATATTTTATGTATTATTTTCTATCATGAGAATGTGTACCATATAGCAGCTGTAGTTTTCAAAGAAGAGTGCAATCTACTTATCTCAAACTGTGTCATTAGCATACATGCAGCTAAGTGAAAACTGGATTAATCCGTGCTCAGAATGATATGTCGGGTTGTTTTATTGCTGATGGGAGCTAGTTTTCTTGAGCTCTTTTAGTCTCTAACGTTAAATCACAGTGGTCCGGTGAGCAGTGACGCATGCATGGTTTGCTCAACAGATCGTCTGTATCACTGAGTGCTTGAACGGCTGATGTGAATAACATTGATCCCACTGACCTCGACCTCCAACCAGGGTTATCTCACCGTCTGCCATGTATAATATGGCATAGTGGGAGACAACCCTGTTCGGAGGTTGTGGCAGCCTATCTCCTGATAATCCGATAAGTATTTGCGCGGGGTCTTCGCTAGGCGCCGCTAGAGTGAACATAGAAGAGCCAGTCTGTGCATGGACTCGTGACTTCAGCTGTGGTTCGTATAAATTCATTTTGCCCTATCTATTAACCCGGGTCGATATTTTTAACTGGTGATAGCTGAAACATTTTCATGCAATATTTGTCAAATTATACATTATTCTAACGATAATAACACTGTCTTTGAATATAGAGAAAATATAGTACATACGTATAAAATTATTCCAGCTATCGCCAGTTCAAAATATCGTCCTGGGTTAATAGATAGGGCAAAGTGAATTTATACGAACCACAGCTGAAGTCACAGGTCAGTGCACAGACAAGCACTTCATTGTTCCCCCTGGCGGAGACTCGCTTAACACTTATAGTGTAAATTTCGGAATTTGGGCTGCATTCGGCCATTCTCCGTGTGATCACTCGATGCCCGGTGGACTCGGAAATTCCAAATGTCTCGAACTGTTGACTATATGCGAACACCATCCCTTCGTGGAATTTTCAGTAAGTTAACTAAACATTTTGATCAACGCGCCCTGTTTTTTGTCCCATGTTATAAGGCCATTTGATTATATGAAAGCTATTACATTAATATATATATTAATGTAAATGATCGTATAAGTGAGCTTTTATGGGCGTCACGGCCATCGATAATCGGACATATGTAACCTTTGGGACTGGATTGTTAGGTGGTTCCCTGGCTTGGGTTACAACATAACGATGTATCTGATGAATATTACAGTGAAATCGCACCCCATTAGTTGGTCATTTGATAGTCATTAATGACAATTGCAAGAAAAAACGCATTAAACCCTACATGTTTA
This sequence comes from Hanleya hanleyi, assembly GCA_036873755.1. NCBI lineage: Eukaryota > Metazoa > Mollusca > Polyplacophora > Lepidopleurida > Hanleyidae > Hanleya > Hanleya hanleyi. Next base: position 24,452 of record JAVTVY010028498.1, read on the forward strand.
TTTCCTATTCACAGAATTTGCTGGACGACATCGTGTCCTCCATAGCCGTGCTCCACGAAAAAGCCTCCACGTTGTCAAAGCTTACTCAGCCACTGTTGATAAGATTTGAAGACTTCAAGTTGAAGACCAGAGAAGAAGTGCAGAAATTGCGGACATCTTTACAGTTCGACGGCGTCCATAAGCTGCTGGAGAACCCCATGAAGAAGATGGACGAGGCTCTGTCGGCCATAGTCTCCTTCAAAACAGATCTCGATGAATATACACGTGGCTGCAGAATAAATGCTAAATTTTACCAGTATGTATAATTTCATTGCGATCTCATAGCTATAATCTCACGATGTTTTTCCAATAAGCAGAAAGAGGTTTAACGAAGTAGGACGAAACAACGTTTTCAAAGTCAAACAGCAAGCAGTGGAGCTAAAATTAGAATACGGCATGTATTAATATTTAAGAAGTATCCAGCTCAATTGCTTTCATTTTAAACAGAATGACACCCTAAAACTTTAGTCATACACGCTAACGTGGAAAATCAGCAGCTGACATCCAGTTTCTGAAAATGTCCTCTCCAGTCAATCAAACATTGATCTAGGGACGCATCATACGGATGCCAGTTTTCGTAATTATGTTGGCAGAACACTTATGATTCTTGTGCAATACTAGACATAGTAACCCCAAAAAACTGTTGTTCATCTTCCAGGAATAACTTCTTGCAGCTGGATGTATATTTTCAAGACATGACCCAAACGAAAATTATACAGAGACGCTCCTATGGATTTATAGATCTAGCTTGTAAGTATTAAAATCGACTTGTATTAAAATATTGAATAATCGACCCGGCTGAAGTTCATTCCTAGTTCGCCGTTCCTTTTTCTAGATTAATGAACTTGGAACTAGGACTAACTTCAGCTGGGTGGATAATCGTGCCCCGCGGCTGAAACTTTTCCTATGGAGTCAATAGCAGCCATAGCAGTCTGTCTGTCTGTTAGACTGCTTACCCACCCTGTATATTCATACAGAAGACAGGTTACGGCCGGTGTGGTGGATAAGAATGTCCTGGTGATTGGTGTCTCTTTCCATATCCTTTTCTGTTGCAACCAAGGATTGTCCCCAATGTGAAGAAAAGTGTCCTAGCTGGGTTAGGAGATAGGAGCCGGAAACTCTTAGCCACCGGACATTCTTGGCCTCCACACCGGCATCAAAATAGTTTCAAAATTCTGTCTGGGTCTAGAGACATTCTCCGCATTGCGGAATGTATCGGGTCCAAATAAATACCCAAGGGCATGGAGAATGAACGTGCATTGCCCAATGGAAGACGACCTTGAGTGTGGTCAATGGAATTATCAGCCAATAGAATTTAAATTCGAATTCAGTCCGTATTGGCAGCAAAATTAATTTCGGTCGTAACCTGTCTGCTGTATGGAAACCCATCTAACCGACTGTTTGTTTTATTCAAGGTTGTCCATGTACATTATATGTGTACGATCGGTGGATGTCTAAAATCAAATCCTCCAATTATAACAACATATTTCTTCCGCGGAATCTAAAAGTATACAATCCCATATGAAAGTCAGTGTTACCAGCGCTTTAACGGTTCGGATATGGGTGATTTTGTGACTGGTAATACGTAGCACCATCTAACCAGATGTATCAAATTATCTCCCCTGAAATGCGAAGGAAAGTGCACATTGGAGATCTAAAATACACAATAGCAAATCATGGTGATATCTATGTCAGAAGATTACATGTATATTCATTCAAGCTCGAACAGGTCAGGTCCGCTGGGCAGACGGTATATACCAATAACAAACCGCTAACGGGCGGTCTAACAGGTGCACTGATTGGCTAAAGTCAAATTATGACGCGCCTCCATTAGAAGCGCTCTGAATGGTCGCTCTATTTTTAGAGGGAGTAAAGCCCTTGGATATCATATTTTACATATTGGGGCTGATCTAGTCAGACTAGTTCTCTGAGGGAAACCTCACAATCCGTATTAAAGCGCCCGTTCACAGGCCATGTAAAGTCAGAGCAATGACGGGGCTGATGTAGATTCTGGCACAAATAATTGAGAAATGCAAGCCAATCGTAATAATTCTAGCAAGAAAATATGATCGAAGGGTTAGCGAATGCTAGGAAAATTCAGCCCAAAATCTCACAAAGAAAAGGTTTTCCATTAAACATTTCTTTCTGCTTTTTTTGCAGGTGATATTGGTGGTTCTCTTTCTCTATACCTCGGAGCGAGTCTCCTCACATTTTTTGCACTGCTGGACCTGATCCTCCGATCGCGATCTTCTGAGTGATTGCGTTCATCTCATCACGTGGTGTTTACTATGCAGTATCAACGGAATGGCTCTTGTGTGACCGTATTGGATGTTAAATGCTTCTAATTTCACCCAATCGCATCGATGTTCCTAAATCTGTGGTGGAGAATTTATTTCACCAAATCACATCGATGTTTCTAAATTTCTCTGCTGGAACATTTATTTCGCCCAATCGCATCTCACTGAATGGCTTCGATTTTCTCATTCTAATCTGACCGTCATCCTTGTAATTGTATGTCATTGTCACGTGATCAAACAGGCGAACCAGACCGTTCAAGCTAAAGTGGAGCAACTGCGCGTGCGTGAGTGTTTGTCCAATCGGCTACTGTGAGCTACTTTGGCGAGATCTTCATACAAAGCGGTAGCGGTATCTTTGCAGAGTTGGATTTTTATTTTTATATTAAAACCTGGAATGATCGTTTGTGATCGACTACTAAGAGAACTGACACGCAAATTTGGTGCCGGAAGACGCACGATACTTAAAAATATTAAGCGAAATCAAATGAGTACATTTTTCTGAATGCTTTCGCTATTCCAATGACGAGCGTTGGTAGCAATGTGTGTTGAGGTGTTTCTATGTTATTCAAGAGTTGGAGTCATCTGAACTTGACATGAACTGTGCATCCAATAAAAGTCATTGTGTCAAACGAGCAGCCCGTCCATCTGTATGGCTAAGAAGGCCCTCTGTATAAATTGGTCATGAAGGAAACGACGGCACAGTCCTAAATACACAGAGTAATAATTGTGGAGCATAATTGGGTAATATCCCATGCACTTACCAAGCTTTATTGGTTGTTGTCCCGCAAGCCGAATTCTTCGCAAATCATTATCAAGGTGAATCTACGTTCTGTTATCGCGAATGTATTTGCGCGAAGGGAAGGAATTAAATTCGTATTCATCAGTTGTGCCAACATACAATGTGCATAGGTGAATATTAATAGCAGGATTTTACAATTGCTGTAATGAGTACAAATGAGTGGAATATGTGTGTAGTTCCACAAAAAGGAGGGTTCAGCTCTCAAATGCTGAAGGGGTTTCTTTGTAAGGGAGGTAATTGTGAATATATTTGATAACTGGTCTTTTGGTGCAAACTGGTGCATCAAATTTGGGGATCGTTGGAAAGCTGTCGTTGAATAGAAGGCTAATGCATACCGGACGACACGTATTCAGTCGGATATAGATGCAAGTGCTACAATAAACGTGCCTGGGGCTGCGGATGACTATTGTTACGTCACCAATCATAAGAACAATTCTCTGTCTTGGATCCAAGCAAAATTCGATATGTCCAGTGCAATGACATTCAACCGAAAAAAATAAGTTGATTGAGGACTTGACAAAGCACGAAGAATCAGCACCTCTATGTATAAAGGAAGTGAGTGTAAGTTGTGAAATTATTTCCTAGAAAAGAACAAACATTCCGCTACTTGTACATATAGAAAGCATATTTAATAACGTCGTATAACGACAAAACATATATAATTTTGAGCGAAGTACCGTTTGGTGTTGCGCATATAGTTTAAGTGCGACTAACTTTTCGGCTCCAGTCAATGTGTAGCTTCTCTCAACAGTTTAGTGTGTCACCTCCATGTTCGAGAGTTCACATTAGACGTTTATCACAAATGGAGGAGTTGCGATTGTATAAAAAATGTGATATGAAGGTAGAAATTTGTCCTTTACATGCATTATATTTCTTCGTTCTATTTTTACTGTCACAGTGTTCCTGGAAATAATATGAACATCGGAGACCCATTTTTGTAAATATCAAATATGTCAAATTTTTATCCTCTTCAAAAAAATGCAGGTCGATACTCCATGTGTCTCGTGAAGACTTGCACGTAAACTGCTCTACATATATAGTTAGCGTTTTCTATATGCGGGATGCTATATTATGGTAGATAGAAACTGAAATTTCCTGAGAAAGAAACATATACGTAAAGGCCCTCGATGATTAATAATCGCTTGTTCATTTTCGACGATGAGGACTGTCAGTTTTATCAATCACTTATACCCATATTGGCTTTTCGTATAATACGGCCTAGATGGGACCTAATTGAAAATTTCAGCAATTGATCAATGAAAATAGTCATTCGATGTGATTACATCGGATTAAATGCGAATATTCTCCTGTACATACAAGGTGATCTAACTGATCTTGTATGAACCGTGCTGTACATTTTGCCGAATTAAACCATTTGAAATATCAATACATTGCGTGTCCATTTCATGACTCCCAAGTTTTACCCGATGGCCTCTATACTCCAATGATATATTCCGTGCATAACGCAAATGCCCTTCCAAAAGCCGTGTACTCCGTCATTTCTGTGGACTGCTCACAGAGGACAAATTCCAAAATGGTCGATCAGAAAACAAAATTTGTTGTCTCTTGATATGAAATAAAAACAAATATATCTATAAAAAAAAGTCACAAAAACTTCTCAGTTATAAAATAATTCCATTATGATAATATGCCTCATCTGGGACGTCAACACGACAATGTCGAATGAGCACCATCACAACCTGCTCGGGGTTACGTAAAGTCATCTGGTCAAATCACCAAGTTTAAGCAACGTTGAGCCGTTTCAACCCCTTGATGGCAGGCGACCGAGTGTTGTGCTGGCTGGGCTGATCAGTTGACCTTTCCGCTCAAACATATACAAAAATTCAGCATACATTCCCCAATATTTTTTTTAGATAAGACTGCCAGAAATAAGGTCATTCAGCCCGACACCATTACGACAAATTTCGGAGGTTGCCAATAAAACTGGCCCAGATTTTTTTCTGATTAAAATTTGAAAAGGTAGTTTTGATATATTTGAGAGTCAAATATTATAGAAACATATTAACATACGTAACAGACCATTTCTGGCCCAGTCAGGTATAATATGGCGTATACATATCACGCCTAATAGCATTTGCTAGATTCTGTGTTAAATGTGACGATTTTAATCAACGTCACAAAACATTGTTGCAGAAACTTATAAAACAGGGCTACACCACCAAACGCCTCCACTCAAAGTTTCTCAAATTTGGCGATACATATCGCAAGCTGATAGCAAAATACGAGCGTAGCGTGCAAGATCTATGGCGTTACGTTTCGTAACTTGTGTCTAATTCCGCTTAACCCGGGGGCTAGGGGCCGTATGAACCCATGTACTTCAAGATCCTCATGGTACTCATATGAACAAACACAATCAAAGCGTGACTGAGATACATCATTCTTTAGATGACGACTCTACAACGAATATTATGGATTAAGAATACTGATCAGCGATACGGATTTGATATTTTTGGAACATCATGATGTCTTGCCGGCATCATTGAAAACTGTTGACCGCTTCTCTCTTGCAGGAAATAAGCCTATGTTTATGTATACTATGATTGTCTTTTGAATTTGGTGCTATTACTGTTATATGGAATATGGAATAGGTCTTTGGATTATGGACGCGGATATTCTCTAATGGACGACGGCTGAATTATGAATGACGGACCAGACGCTTGTAATGACCAATCAATGTTCGTCGGAAGTCAAGTCCTGATAATAAATAATCTTAGGTCCTTCAACTTCAATGGTGGATTGTGACCTATATTTGCTACGTTACTGACTCGCCACGGTGGCATCTGGAAACGTTTATAGTACCCAATGTCAATTATAGATCGCTAAACAGATTTGGTAGCACTGCATTGCGTATAAGTTACTTGCACTTGCACCGCACGGGACCTCGACTGCGAAAGACCCTATCTCGACCACCCTATTAAGCGGCGGGGTTACTTCAGGTTTCTGAATACCTATGTAAGAGGATATATTCCTAGTTCAACAAGCTGAGTAGCTAGCAGGTCCTCCGCCAAGTAGCCTGTTTGAGAGCATGCAGCATATACGCTTCCAATATCTCCTTAAATATAACTTGGAAAGTGGATATGTGTATGTGGAAAGAGACGTTTATCTGGAATTGTTGAGACAATTTGAGGAGGTTTGGGAAGCAGTAATGGGTAGTGTAACACTGGAATGTAAGTCTGTAGTTGTATATGGATTTGTGGATGGTGAGGTTTATAAATCGATGGGTGGAATAGATCAAGATATCGCGTTCACAACACAGATGGGTACAATTTGGGTGAGTGAAATCCAAGATGGTCAATGGCAGCCATCTTGGATTACATACTACCTCAATGAAAATCAATACCAATGGCTGTCTAACTGATGTGAAGCACCCTCTCGAGTTTGAAGTCGATAGGTCAAATTGTTCTCGAGATATCACGTTCACAAGATCCGAGACGGATGGAATCCAATATGGCCAATGGCAGCCATCTTGGATTACGTACGTCAGTGAAAATCAATGCCAATGGCCGTCTAATTTAAGTGAAGCACATTCTCAAGTTTGAAGTCGATTGGTCGAACTGTTCTCGAGATATCGCGTTCACAAGATGTGGGATGGACAGAATCCAATATGGTCAATGGCAGCCATCTTGGATTACGTACCTCAGTGAAAATCAATACCAATGGCCGTCTGACTGAAGTTAAGAACCTTCCCAAGTTTGAAGTCGATTGGTTGAATTTTTCTCGAGATATCGCGTTCACAAGATCTGGGACGGATGGAATCCAATATGGTCAATGGCAGCCATCTTGGATTACATACCTCAGTGAAAATCAATACCAATGGCCATCTGACTGATGTGAAGAACCTTCCCAAGCTTGAAGTTGATTGGTGGAATTGTTCTTGAGATATCACGTTCACAAGATGTGGGACGAACAGAATCCAATACGGTCGATGGCGGCCATCTTGGATTATGTACCTCAGTGAAAATCAATACCAATGGCCGTCTAACTGATGTGAAGCACCTTCTCAAGTTTGAAGTCGATTGGTCGAATTGTTCTTGAGATAGCGCGTTCACAAAATGTGGGACGGACAGAATCCAATATGGTCGATGGCGGCCATCTTGGATTACGTACCTCAGTGAAAATCAATACCAATTGTTCTCAAGATATCGCGTTCACAAGATGTGGGACGGATGGACGGACGGACGGACGGACGGAAGGGCGGACGGAAGGACGGACGGTGGGACGGACGGAAGGACGGACGGCTAGCATTTCCAAGTCCTCCCACCACTTCGTGGCGGAGGACAAAAAGAGGGACGTCCAGACCAAAACATAGCTAGATTAAACAAATTTGTGTCCCTGGCGTTGGTTAAAATCGTCACAGTTCGCACATGAACTAAAGCAAATGCTACCAGGCGAGATACTTATAATCCGTATGCAGATCCTTCTGGAATATGAATGGACGACGGCTAAATATCGTATGACGGACTAGACGCTTTTATTTATCTTCCGTTTGAAAGTAAGCCCTTTTCTTCTTCATAGCGGTGTAGGTCTAAATATGGATCGTTTTCTTCAATTCCAGTGAAGGTGGATATAAACCTTCATCGGTGTCAACTGTGTAGGGATTATCTAAAGAAACCAGATCATCTATATAACATACGTCTTGGGATTTTGAGACGACCCTTCTCGAAGAATTCCTGCATATTATTATCCTGTCGTATTAATAAGATAAAGAGAAATAAGTTTGCCAAAAGGTGTGCGCATGTCATACCCATTCGAATACCTGTATCTGTTCGTATGTTGCCAAGTTTGACATGGTTATTATTAACTCGAAATTCAGGGGACTCAACCAGCAAAGAAACATCTGGTGAATGATATCCCTTATAGAACTGAAGACAGCAATAGGTGTTTAAATTAGACTGATCCAGTGGTCATTAATTAAAATAATATACCTTTACCATATTAGGAATAACATGCAGAATTAACACCTTTCCAGGATACCATTGTTATTAGGTTGAACGGTTTTGATTAAATAAAACAAAATATAATGGGGTACGTATATTCGATGAATCCCGGGGATTCGAGTCCTTAAAGAGGTAGTAGCCACATTTTAAATATATTTAGCAAATACCCTATTGTGATCAAAGCTGTTTAGTAGTTGAGATCAACTTCGGTGCAAGTTTTACCATGACTTTCACTTTTCACTTTTAATATCGGGGGCATTGAAATCACACATTCTCTCAAAGGCAAGAACAGCACGTCGGATATAGCAAATCTGGTTATCTTTTGACTATTTTAGAACTTCCATGGCAACGTGGCGGGTTGTGATATGTCGCCATGGATACCTGGGCTGATAAACCGGCGTCATCTGAGGCATTTCCCATTTCCATACAGTTCACTGGATGGAATTGTAATCAGCTATCATGTGAAGACCGTGTTGTCATGCCACTCAAGATGTCCACATGAGCAATCGCAATGAAAGCATGGCTGGTACACATCGTAACATTTGGATATTACCGGGTAGGGCCAAGGAAAGAGCCCAGTAAACATGCATGGTATAGAAAGTTTGGTAGAGAATAATGCCTCCACCCAGGCTTGGAGGGGTCAACGGAACTGTTTGACTCAAGATGACATTTAAGTGCACCAAAATGACCTCGCATGGTACATTATTCAATTATAACATACATTTATTTACACACATACAAGATGGCGGCCATCTTGGATTACGTACCTCAGTGAAAATCAATACCAATTGTTCTCAAGATATCGCGTTCACAAGATGTGGGACGGATGGACGGACGGACGGACGGACGGAAGGGCGGACGGAAGGACGGACGGTGGGACGGACGGAAGGACGGACGGCTAGCATTTCCAAGTCCTCCCACCACTTCGTGGCGGAGGACAAAAAGAGGGACGTCCAGACCAAAACATAGCTAGATTAAACAAATTTGTGTCCCTGGCGTTGGTTAAAATCGTCACAGTTCGCACATGAACTAAAGCAAATGCTACCAGGCGAGATACTTATAATCCGTATGCAGATCCTTCTGGAATATGAATGGACGACGGCTAAATATCGTATGACGGACTAGACGCTTTTATTTATCTTCCGTTTGAAAGTAAGCCCTTTTCTTCTTCATAGCGGTGTAGGTCTAAATATGGATCGTTTTCTTCAATTCCAGTGAAGGTGGATATAAACCTTCATCGGTGTCAACTGTGTAGGGATTATCTAAAGAAACCAGATCATCTATATAACATACGTCTTGGGATTTTGAGACGACCCTTCTCGAAGAATTCCTGCATATTATTATCCTGTCGTATTAATAAGATAAAGAGAAATAAGTTTGCCAAAAGGTGTGCGCATGTCATACCCATTCGAATACCTGTATCTGTTCGTATGTTGCCAAGTTTGACATGGTTATTATTAACTCGAAATTCAGGGGACTCAACCAGCAAAGAAACATCTGGTGAATGATATCCCTTATAGAACTGAAGACAGCAATAGGTGTTTAAATTAGACTGATCCAGTGGTCATTAATTAAAATAATATACCTTTACCATATTAGGAATAACATGCAGAATTAACACCTTTCCAGGATACCATTGTTATTAGGTTGAACGGTTTTGATTAAATAAAACAAAATATAATGGGGTACGTATATTCGATGAATCCCGGGGATTCGAGTCCTTAAAGAGGTAGTAGCCACATTTTAAATATATTTAGCAAATACCCTATTGTGATCAAAGCTGTTTAGTAGTTGAGATCAACTTCGGTGCAAGTTTTACCATGACTTTCACTTTTCACTTTTAATATCGGGGGCATTGAAATCACACATTCTCTCAAAGGCAAGAACAGCACGTCGGATATAGCAAATCTGGTTATCTTTTGACTATTTTAGAACTTCCATGGCAACGTGGCGGGTTGTGATATGTCGCCATGGATACCTGGGCTGATAAACCGGCGTCATCTGAGGCATTTCCCATTTCCATACAGTTCACTGGATGGAATTGTAATCAGCTATCATGTGAAGACCGTGTTGTCATGCCACTCAAGATGTCCACATGAGCAATCGCAATGAAAGCATGGCTGGTACACATCGTAACATTTGGATATTACCGGGTAGGGCCAAGGAAAGAGCCCAGTAAACATGCATGGTATAGAAAGTTTGGTAGAGAATAATGCCTCCGCCCAGGCTTGGAGGGGTCAACGGAACTGTTTGACTCAAGATGACATTTAAGTGCACCAAAATGACCTCGCATGGTACATTATTCAATTATAACATACATTTTAGGATTGTGGATGTCATTAGCTTCAATTTGATATCCAATTGGACAGGTTTATATTGTGTTCCAATATTGGTCCAATTATTAGATTTTAGTTTAAAAGGGGCGTGATCCAAACGGTGAAATCCCCATGTTTCTAGGCCCTCTGATTTCCAGTACAGGGTTCTATATCCGGTTGCGAATGCGGAGCCTCAATCGCTCAACCCTCACTACAGGGCAGAAGTATGGGTCCAGGCTATTCAAATGGTGAAATCCCCATGTCTCTAGGCCCTCTGGTTCCCCTTACAGGTTTTCACTACCCGAAGGCGGAAGCCTGGTTCCAGCGACTCAAACGTTGCAATTCCAATATCTCTAGGCCCTCTGATTCTCGATACAACATTCCATTTCACGTTTCCTCCTATTTCTTAACCCACAATACTCTAAGGCGGAAGCCTTGTCAAGGTGAATCAAACGGTGAAATCACCATGTTTCTAGGTTCTCTCGTTCTCGGTAACGGGTTTCACTTCCGATTGCGCATGCGCAGCCCTATTCTTCACCCCAAACTACCCTGGGAGCAGAAATCAGTTTCGTGTAAGGCCCTCAAATAGCAGCGATACATTATCACAAATCCCCTCCGGTCATAATAAAATGATGTGACTCTCGATGACATTTTTTTTTTGAGAATTTCAGCTACGACCTAGGCCCGACCTATTTAGGAAGTTATGAAGGAAACCGAACCAAAAATTTATTGAAAAACCACCCCTACTCCAAATATGAAAATTACGAAAAATAGTCTCAGTTTGACACTTGAACATTGTTTGACGTTCCCAACTGAGAGATGATCTGGAAGATTTTAGAAAGTGCTCTTTGGACAGATCATCGCCAGCTCGTTTTTATCGTCATTTACACCGAATGATAAAACTTTGTAAACAGCCCATCCCCGAGGGTTACCGGAGTTACCTCCCTTGTTATATTGTCTTTCGCGCCATGTTGAAGAACAAATACATAATCTTACCGCCTTTTATTAGCATTTTAACTTTGAAGTGTAATATCGGAACTGTGGGGTGCTATCTAACTGGTTTCTTGGTTGAACACATTTTAATTTCACAATAAACATCTTTGTGTTATTCCAGTCATTTTGACATATGACCCGCTGTGGTACCATCAGGGATTAAGTATATTTGTCCTCTACCGTTTGGTCTATATCAGTCGATATTTGGCAACTCGAAGGCAAAATGAGCACAAATGAGAACAGGAAAATGGGATAGGAGACATTTTTAGCCCACCATCACCAGATGGTGGGCTGTTCAAATCGCTTTTCGTCCGTGGTCCGTCGTCTGTCGTCCGTCCGTAAACAATTCTTGTTATCGCGATTTCTCAGGAACTACTGCATGGATCTTTGTCAAATTTGGTACACAGGTTCCCCTTGGGGTCTAGTCGTGCAGATACCTTTTCTAGTCCGATTCGAAAATCCAATATGGCCACAAGGGGGCCATCTTGGATTTCCCCATGAAACCTTGTTATCGCGATTTCTCAGGAACTACTGCATGGATCTTTCCCAAATTCGGTACACAGGTTCCCCTTGGGGTCTACTTGTGCAAGATACCTTTTCTGGTCCGATTCGAAAATCCAATATGGCCACAAGGCGGCCATCTTGGATTTCCCCATGAAACCTTGTTATCGCGATTTCTCATGAACTACTGCATGGATCTTTCCCAAATTCGGTACACAGGTTCCCCTTGGGGTCTAGTTGTGCAAGATACCTTTTCTTGTCCGATTCGAAAACCCAATATGGCCACCAGGCAGCCATCTTGGATTTCCCCATGAAACTTTGTTATTGTCATTTATCAGGAAGTACTGCATGGATCTTTGTCAAATTCGGTACACAGGTTCCCCTTGTGGTCCAGTTGTGCAAGATAACTTTTCTGGTCCGATTCGAAAATCCAATATGGCCACAAGGCGGCCATCTTGGATTTCCCCATGAAACCTTGTTATCGTGATTTCTCAGGAACTCTGCATGAGTCGGCGGGTCAAACAGTGGGGCATATTCTATATAGTGACTATAGAAAATATCCATACCTTCACCTTCCATATCAAGGAGTTCAAATAATTCGGAATTAAAATGTACTTCTTCAAGTTTTAAATCAGTTTTCTTAGTCCAGTGAACTGTTTCGTCTGCCGATGAGTCGGCTACATGAAGGGATGTCACTCTTGTGACACAACGTTACAACTCGACAAATTTAGACTACTGCGTGTTTCGATCCAAGGGAGATAATCAGGATTCAAACACTTCCGAAGTTTCAACATTACTGTGCGGATCCCTTCAGTATTAAGTATTGTACCATGTTACTATTTTCGAGCATGTTATCTTAAAAGGGATATCTCAAACTAGCCCAGTAAACAGAACAGAATTAGCATATCTTGGTGTTTTCCAGTGTCCCAATCGTTTGTTCTTAGTAACAATGGACAAAACGATCCTCTTGTCATTAGCTTACAATTATCGGACAATGGTGGGCGCCAAGATCCTTCAGGATCTCTCGTTGGATTGACCGAACGCTTATTGCAGGAAAAAGTTGTAAAATTGTCATGATCCCGCAAGATTCAAATAATACCACTGCATCCACGTGAGATGCTATGTTCTTGTGCAAGGCTGATAAGCATAGACTGTTTATGGGTGCAGAGAACGGTTTTCGTGTGAGGCCCTCCTATATGACAGTCATACACTATCACAAATGACCTCCGGTCAAAGGAAAGATTGATGTTATCATCGATAACTACATATAACATGAGGCACCAGAGGTGCTACAACTCCTCAGCCCCTTAACAGTCTAGACCAAGATTTTTTATGGGTGTAGAAGTTTGGATGCATAGCAGAGAGTTATGGCATGCGAAATGCAAACCCAAGCCACAACTCCGACAGATGAACGGATGGATACACTGACACCCGGACGGACGACAATCGGAATCCAGAATACCTCCCGACTATGTACAGGGGTTAACGTGAAACAAACAATTATTATTAATGATTCATATAAAAAGTTTGCAATAGATTCATAACAGATACGCAACAGTAAAAAATAAGGAAATTCCTGATATTTCTGTCCCACATATTTTTCATTTCATACAGCGATGGTTTTTACAGTGAGATCTAATTACCCCCCAAAAAAAAAGATAATCAGCCGAGGGAAGAAACTACCTGGCGCCAGTTGGGAACCATTACAGAGAGCATTCAAGGCTTCCAAAAAATAAACGAGCAAAGGTTTCCGCGGTTTAGTTGCACATTACGACATCAAAACATGCGGCAGGCCTGCACAAATTTGAAATCCAGGTAACCCAAACAAGAGTTACACCAAAAACTTTTCATGTAACTGTTTTATATTCACGTAACCCACGATATCTCGTTAACAATATAGTCGACGGCGGCCATCTTGGTTAACGCAGTTTGGTGAAAAACAATTCCAGTCATCTTCTTATTGATGTTAAGTCACTCCCCAGATTTGAAGTCGATCGGTTGAATTGTTCTCGAGATAGCATGTTCATAACATTTTGGAGATGGATGGAATCTAAGATGGCTGATGGCGGCCATCTTGGTTAACGCAGTTTGGTGAAAATCAATTCCAGTCATCTTCTTATTGATGTGAAGTCACTACCCAGATTTGAAGTCGATCGGTTGAATTGTTCTCGAGATATCGTGTTCATAACATTTTGGAGATGGATGGAATCTAAGAAGGCTGACGGCGGCCATCTTGGTTACTGCAGTTTGATGGAAAACAATCCCAGCCATCTTCTCACTGATGTCAAGTCACCTCCCAAGTTTGAAGTCAATCGGTTGAACTGTTCTCGAGATAACGGTTCACAACATTATGGCCGACGGCGACCATCTTGGATAACACAGTTTGGTGAAAAACAATCCCAGCCATCTTCTCCCTGATGTGAAATTCCAGTCATCTTCTTATTGATGTGAAGTCACTCCCCAGATTTGAAGACGGTCGATCGGTTGAATTGTTCTCGAGATATCGTGTTCATAACATTTTGGAGACGGATGGAATCTAAGATGGCTCACGGCGGCCATCTTGGTTAACGCAGTTTGGTGAAAATCAATTCCAGTCATCTTCTTATTGATGTGAAGTCACTACCCAGATTTGAAGTCGATCGGTTGAATTGTTCTCGAGATATCGTGTTCATAACATTTTGGAGATGGATGGAATCTAAGATGGCTGACGGCGGCCATCTTGGTTAACGCAGTTTGGTGAAAAACAATCCCAGCCATCTTCTCACTTATGTCAAGTCACCCCCCAAGTTTGAAGTCAGTCAGTTGAACTGTTCTCGAGATATCGCGTTCACAACATTTTTGGGATGGTTGGAATCTAAGATGGCCGACGGCGGCCATCTTGGATAACGCAGTTTGGTGAAAAACAATCCCAGTCATCTTCTCACTGATGTCAAGTCACCCCCCAGATTTAAAGTCGATCGGTTGAATTGTTCTCGAGATATCGTGTTCATAACATTTTGGAGATGAATGGAATCTAAGATGGCTGACGGCGGCCATCTTGGTTAACGCAGTTTGGTGAAAAACAATTCCAGTCATCTTCTTATTGATGTGAAGTCACTCCCCAGATTTGAAGTCAATCGGTTGAATTGTTCTCGAGATATCGTGTTCATAACATTTTGGAGATGGATGGAATCTAAGATGGCGGACAGAGGCCATCTTGGTTAACGCAGTTTGGTGAAAATCAATTCCAGTCATCTTAGTATTGATGTGAAGTCACCCCCCAAATTTGAAGTCGACCGGTTGAATTGTTCTCAAGATATCGTGTTCACAACATTTTGGGGATGGATGGAATCTAAGATCCCAAGTTTGAAGTAGATCGGTTGAATTGTTAACAATATAGTTGACGGCGGCCATCTTGGTTAAGGCAGTTTGGTGAAAAACAATTCCAGTCATCTTCTTATTGATGTGAAGTCACTCCCCAGATTTGAAGTCGATCGGTTGAATTGTTCTCGAGATATCGTGTTCATAACATTTTGGGATGGATGGAATCTAAGATGGCTGACGGAGGCCATCTTGGTTAACGCAGTTTGGTGAAAAACAATCTCAGCCATCTTCTCATTGATGTCAAGTCCCCTCCCAAGTTTGAAGTCAATTGGTTGAACTGTTCGAGATATCGCGTTCACAACATTTTTGGGATGGTTGGAATCTAAGATGGCTGACAGCGGCCATCTTGGATAATGCAGTTTGGTGAAAAACAATCCCAGCCATCTTCTCACTGATGTCAAGTCACCCCCCCAAGTTTGAAGGTGACGAGTTGAATTGTTCTCGAGATATCGTGTTCACAACATGGTTGGGACGGAAGGACAGACGGACGGGTATCATTTCCAAGTCCACGGACAATAACCACGGGGAGCTGATACAAGAGCTAAACATCACTTTTGCGAAAGGAGTGATTTGTTTTGTTCTTCCTATCATATTATATTTCTGATTAAATAAATCCATTTATTTTCAAACAAAAAAATAATGGAAATGAAATAATCTATATGTGATCTCAATAGTGATGAATTTCAACAGTCACCAGCAAGGGCGTCGGAAGCGGTACGGCAGGTACGGCCATGGCCATACCACTTTTGCGCGAACAAAAACGAAGAAGGAAACACCAAATAAAAAAGAAAGTTTTGATAGCTTCCAAGTTGAAGAAGACTTTGATCGGTCCAGAGCGCCAGTGAATTTGTTAGGGGCTCTGAGCACCGACTAGCCCTCTTGGGACAATTTTGATCGTGGAAAGTAAAAGTGGGATTAATTTCCACTCTTACTTGAGTGAAATTTCACTCACCGTTTTTTAGAAAGTATGTGCATAGCCTCCTCCCGCCCAATAATTTTGCTGCAAGTACTCTATTCTCTAATTCCTTGAAAGTAACTAACATTTTTTAACAATGAAATATTTCATTGTTGTTTATGGCCCGTTATAAAAAGAACGAGCGCCATCTGTATTATTGCTGAGGTAGCGCCGCTATCTATAATTTTAAATTATGAATTTAGACGGCCCTACTTCTAGAATGAATTTATTAACACCTCATTGTCCAAAAGAATTATATCGGTTACGTCTACACAATGTATCTAGGTTACTTTACTACACATATATTTTCTAATTCAGTATCGCAGAAATCCATGCACCATCGATTGCGTTTTCATGGTAAAAGGATTGGAAGTGAACTAAAAAATACACTTCATTGCAGAGTGATTTTATTCGCCAGAAATCGATTAGAACGCGTCTCCAGCGATCTAGACCTCAAGAGCTGCCGGGGCCTAGGCGGCCCCTGGACCCTCGACTAAAGTGCTAAGATAGTAATCCCCCGGCCCCAATCAAGAATTGCTTCCGCCGGCCCTGCCTTGTAAGGCCGTACCACTTTGAATTTGCTTCAGACGCCGCTGACCAGTGGTTACCAGTTGACTCATCAATTAATTCAAGCTCACTAGGAGCTTGAACAATTCTAGTTATTGTTCTGTCATTATTTCTGGTAATGACTCAACTGCCAACTAATTTATAAATTGGAATGAACTGGCTTTCCTGACTGGGGTGATTATGTCATATAACAATATAACTTTTATAATGTAAATGTAATATTTTATCTTGGTTTTAACATTTTCTGTATGTATTCATGTATAGAAATAAGCAATGATCACATTAAAAAAAGAAAACGGTAGCCATTTGATTACATGAGGAATATCAAAATTGTCAGTGGCTACAACAATTGTCACATGTATAGACGTTCGACACATAATGGTTTAAAATAAACGAAAATGAAACTCACTCGATTCTATAACCTCAAAGATCAGATCGAGCAGTGACACAGTTCTGCATATAAAAGTCGGAAACCAATCATCATTGCATAGTGTATGCGCAAAGAGCAGAGTCCGTGAAGGTTCTCGAAAATCCCCGGCCGACAGAATTTAAGTGAACGAGAAGAATGGGTGGCGAATCTGACGAGTCACAGCTCAATATTGCCTTAGAGTATCAACATCCTGCCTACAGTCTCTGTATAATGATGATGTGTAAATCATCCAGTTTTCTTAGAAAACTTTGCCTGTTGCTTCAACGAAAATTTCCTGCAGTTCCCGCCATTACGTTTATAGCTCTCCGCACACTTGTTGGCACACTTGGCAAATATTGCACCATCCCATGCTATAAATAGCCTGTGCAGGAGACTACCCCTCGTCTTCTCATTTGACTTGATGTAGCTTGACAGTTGTCTGTATGCTATGAATCTATCCAGAATGCATAAACAAATTTGCCTGTCTTCTGCTTCAGGAGGATGCTTTATTAACGGATATTAAAATCCACGAAAACCTCGACACAGCGTAATGGGAGACAAACAGTAGTGTCTCTTCTTGTTGATGAACCGCCCACTGTGTGTCCAAGCAGGAGTCGGCATTTATATGGACTGTTCATGCATATGTAATCTGAGCACGTGCTCCAGCAAGAAGGCGGGAACGGCCCGCTCACAAGATCATTTGACAGTTCATACCCGATTAAACAACAGTGTGCGGAAGTCAATCCTTATAATTCCACGCTCTCATCTTCAGGTTTATATATGTGTTCAATTTTTGGAAAAGAACTATGACAAAACACGAAACGCCTGTTACTAAAAAAGCATCAATGATGTCGATCAGGCAGAGAGAGACTCCAACAAACTTGTAGTACTTGTGAGGGGATTTCCCAAACACAGACCGCCTCGCATACTTTGTCCATATTCGTATCACTCCGCAACACTAATAATGACGCTACTATAAATCGTGTTTTTTTTTCAATTCATAATATTTCTTATTCTGCGTGACAGTGATGCTATTCTGTAGATGATATGTATTCTTGGTAGATAAATGCCGCAATCTGCTGGAACTAAATTTTCCGGCCGATTGTTTCGTTTTGGGGGTGATTGTGGTTTTGTTGCTGGGGGTGATGGCGGTTTCTTGGTACCCCAATGCGCATACTGTCTCTGGAACGGTGATTTCGTGGATACTTCCACAGAAAACACACGATACTTTCACAATAACACAGTGGCTATATAAAACGTTATCATTTATTCCAAACTCTATCTGTGTAACTATTTGTCATCAAAAATATTTCCCCGCCAAGAGAAATTGTTGAAAACTCTCCAAAGTTTTTCTCGCCCGAGCAAACGCATGCTAATTCAATTCAATTTATTGTATTTGAGGTCGCATACAAACATAAAATTCATAACTGAACAAAGATACCCACAAGTACATGTCTTTCTGATAATTATTCAGAAATCAGATCCACTTACTCCTGATATGTATGCTGGCAACGAAGTCTATTTTCACCCAAACCAAGCTAAGATAAAGAACGACGATTTTGAGATGTTTGTTTCTGTAGTGAGCGAAAAGAATTTAACGTCGCTTTCAACAATATTTCAACTTGATCGCGATAAACCAACTAAGCACCACCCAGCCAAGTGGCGTTCTTGGTCGCATGGAACCAGACACCCTCCATCCACCCTATAAAACACTGAGGACAGCCCATGACAGACAGGATCCTTACATGGTGCAATAAAGACAAGTGTTTCAACACCATTTCAGTCGATATATGTATTGGTTAATTCCTATTCCGTTTCACACCTAGAAACCACACGGGTTGGGTCCTATTTCTTTTAAAACCCGATACCCCACAGGTGGGTGCCCCATGTAGTTATAGTTACCTCTTATGGCAAGCTCTCGGAGGAGCTGGGCGAGTGTCCCAGTTAGTCACCTCTTACGACAAGCTCTCTGAGGAGCTGAAACCCATTCTGACCATGACCTGGAGTGTGGACGATGACACCCCAGGTCAATCCTGGGGAGCCTCATGGGGCTTCCTACATGGATTTCAGCATAGAGATAAAATCTGGTAATCTAAATTAACTCTGAATTGTCCTTGATATTGAAGTTCGGGTCAAATTATTTGAGTGCACGTCGTATGTGTGTGGCAGATTTGGCTGTGATGCAGGAGCCTCATGGGTCTTCCCACATGGATTTCAGCATAGAGATAGGACTTAAAAAAAAAAATTATTTAAATTATACTAAATTATCCTTGATATTGAAGTTCGGGTCAAATTATCTGAGTGCACGTCGTATGCGTGTGACAGTTTTGGCTGTGATGCAGGACAAAAATCAGATATCTGGACTTGATTCCATGTTTCTGATTTCAAAATGTGGGTGTTGACTGTCTCTATAACAATTAAGAAGCTCCAAAGAAGCAAAATTGCAGGACCTACATTAGATCGAAGTTGTGTTCATACATTCCATATGAATGAGTCACTGGCAACACCATTCTACTGAATATGCAAATGATTATTTACTTATAGACCAAACTAATGGCCAGTCCTGCCCTAGAGTGAATGAACCAATGACAGACATACAACTTTACTATGGAGCTCTTTGATAGGCTACATGCAAATTAAAGTATGTAAATCAGTATAAAAGTAGGGCTAATGTATGCATACTTCCAGATCCCTTTTTAGAAGACTGGAAAATGGTAGAAAAATAAAAAAAATTGTAAAAAAATAAATAATGACCGATTTGACCTGAAAGTCTCAAAGGCACAAGTAAAAAATAAAAGGATCATAACCTGTAAGTTTCAAGAACTTCCTCGAAATAGTTTTCGAGATACGGCTCGGACATACGGACAGACACACTGCTGGGGCCACAACAATACTCCTTAGCCCGTAGGGGCTGAGGAGTAAAAACCAAAGTGCATACAGTACTGATGTCGGGTTTACTTGCATCAGAGAGGTTTATTAGTCCCATATTTGTGATCATTTAAGGGAAGAAAGGTTCACTTTACACAGGAAATCGTCCTCAAGCTGTTCGGTTTGTAGGGTCAAACTTTCACTTTTATCAACAGGATATGAAATGGCCCATTTTGTACAGCCTACATCAGATGCTGAATTATAAGACACGAAATAATGCAGGGCTGCAGATGCACGAAAATGGATTTATAGCCCACCAAAGTTGGTACATTGGCTTAATTTTCGTATTGTCATAATTTTGCGACAAGAGAAAATGTCGACTGTAAATGCACCGAAAAGTGCAAAATAAGCCAATACGGTTTGAACCACTGTAAGTGTGGCTGTGTTCATTTATGGGCCTTGATTATTCATTATCTGATAATTCAGTATGTAGACTGTAAGAAATTGTCAATTTGGCGCTTTTTAGACAAAAATTAGCCCCACCAGAGGACGATTCCCTATCTAAAGCAAACACCATCTTTGTGATCTTACAACAAAAGTTATTAACAAAGTTGCATTTCATCATTTTGCACTATGACTCATATTAACCTTTTTTGTAAGGTAGCGTACAAAAGACTGAAAAATGTTCAAAAATATTAAAATTCATATTTGTAATAATAATTCATAAAGTGCCAGATCTAGTTATAGAATAACCTCAAGAAAATGTGTGTTTCAAATCTATATCATGTACCAATTTTGACATTTAGAATAGTGCTTTAGAATAGATTAACCAGAAGACTATACTGTGAAGTCATGTGGCTCTGTCAGTATGTCGACACCTCTTCCCACTTCCCTTATATGCGTTGTAATTATTACCTGTATATGGCGAGATTATGCTGGTGGACGTTTCGTCCCCGAGGCCAGCCCCTACCTGCACAGACCTTTTGGTCTTTGATGTATGTTGGCATTGTGGGAAGTTGATGCTGGGTCGACATCGGGCCTTGCGGACTAGTCTTTTATGTTAAATGCCGTCATTTTCATCTGACGACGATACAGCTCACCAATCCCCAGCGTACGAATTGTCACAGCGACACAGCTCACCAATTACCAATATACGAATTGTCAGAGCATTTCCATCATAGCTCTCTAGATTTGTATCTAATACCGTTTATGCCGGTGCTAGGGGCCGTTTGGTCATGTCATCCAAGTTGCCACATGAACAGGTACAACAAAGCGTATTTGATATACACCACATATCACTAATCGTTAGATTCTTGGTATGTGCTTTGGAATAGGTTAACCAGAAGACTATACTGTGAAGTCATGTGACCCTGTCAGTATGTCGGCACCTCTTCCCACTTCCCTTATATGCGTTGTAATTTGAAAGATTGACTAAAGAAGAAAAAAGACAAAACTGAAAAGAGATAACAAAGTAGGTTTTACCCTAGGTAAACCCGACAAAAATTCAATTATTTCAGCGGCAAAATGGTGTTTAAAAAGGCCCGACTTATTGAAGTTATGTAGAAAACTGACAAACCGCGAAGCGAACGTGACGTCACAAAGAACAAAAGTCACGAAAGCAGGTGAATTGACGTTTACGGCTCGATTGAAATTTTTCAATAATTATGTAATCCTTCAACTAAGTTACCTTGTTCGTGAGTACTTTCAGGACTGTCTCTTGTTCACTCTAATTATTCAGTAGTAGTCACTAGTCATTTTGGAAGATGGTTTAAAAATAAACTGAAATATTGGATCAAACATAAAGGTTTCATCATTCTTTGATGCCATAAATAAAAAATCACAATATCACATATCACAATATCACATAACGAAATATACATGTGAATAAAGTACTGGTATGTACATGCTGTAAATGAGACTCGGAATTCTGGCAAGGCTTTGGTGTAGTACCTCTCACAGGAAAGATTATGTCCTGGACAAAAGACTGACAATACAACTTGATACTTTGTCAATTACATTTCGTAAATCTTACAACAAACCGTTGCCGAATTCCTCAGAGGAAACACCGCGTTGTCACATCTATATGACTGAAATGATTATTTCAACGGTCGTTTTCGTCAAATATATACAATTATAAATTGGTTGTTTTCAGTACGCGGACATTGTGTTATGTATCCAGTCCACGTTGTGTGTGAGGCGAGATAGTGACTGACAACAGCTGGGTAGCCGGGATAGAATTACAATTGACAACTAACTAGCGGACCTATTTCACATTTCGATTGGGATGTTTCAGATTGGCCATTAGTGGAGACACCATGTGTGACTATGCACATACTGCCCTGGTTACGCTCAATGCATTAGAAGAGCCCAGTAAACTGAATACAGTCTGAATATGTTTCATGTTGTAATAGGTCTTTGGAGGTTGACCGTTCAAGTCAGAGAGGAAAGAAAATAATTTTGGATAGATCACCGTTATAGTCCTGTGTATTATTGGTGGTTTGAATGATTTTCACCGTGAAAGTTGACTGAAAAGAGAACTACTCACAGTTTAACCTGAGGAATCAATAAATAACCCTCGAAGCAAGACACCTAAAGAGTGAATTAGTCCGTGTGATAATTCTGCCTCGATATCAGGGCGCAAACAGCATCTCTTCTTTATTTCGCGCCCAAATTATGGAGGGGACAAGCAGACCACAGTACGGCTGGGCGATTAAACGAGTGAGTTTGGGTGTGGTGATAGTGGGACTAATGCTGTACCTGTTCATGTATACATGTAAGTAAATGCTCTTGTGCGTAACGTACTGAAGAACTAAGGCTCCACCGACACCAGTGATAATAAATGCACATACAAAATGCAGAGTATACACTCTTAAAACGCAAATGTTAGATTTAACATCCAGAGGGTTGGAGGAGGGAAAGCATTCAGAAAGTGTTGTATTCACCACTTTTAAGTGTTAAATGCAACATTTTAAGCTGTTGCATCCAACACTTAAAAGTGGTGAAGGTGGTGAAACAACACTTTCTGAATGCTTTCCCTCCTCCAACCCTCTGATGTTAAATCTAACATTTGCGTTTTAAGAGTGTATAAAGGTATTTTGCAAATGCCCTACGCAATAACACTGCAGGTGTATACCAGGTGACAGTGAGGGCGAACACTTTGTACAGTATAATAATTCCTTTGGGGCTAGTGTTACCGATTTCGCATGTTGGTCTACAGTATCGAGTATCAGCAGCAAGAGCGAGCATACTTCCGCTCTGGAGCCAGTCGCGACACCAGCCCCACCCCTACCCCATGTTCCGCTCACTGAGACAGCATCTCGAGCACATAAGACTTCGCGTAGATAAACAATTAGCAATTATTCATCTACCTCGAGACGTCCGGAGATAGGCATATAATTGGCAATTATGCATCTACCTCGAAACGTCCGGAGATAGTCACATAATTGGCAATTATTCATCTACTTCCAGACGTCCGGTGATAGGCACATAATTTGCAATTATTCATCTACCTCGTGACGTCCGGATATAGTCACATAATTGGCAATTATTTATCTACCTCGAGACATCCGGAGATAGGCACATAATTGACAATTATTCATCTACCTCTAGAAGAATTTGGTTTTGCATCTACATGTAGTAATATATGATATACTCGGTTGCATATACCCATTTAGCCATTTCCGGCGTAAAGTATACTCAAATGCAAACACGAGTATGTAGGGGAAAAATCGCTGCGCTTGGTGATTGGTGAGACAATCAACTGTGGTAGATCCTGCATTGGAACGTTCTGCAAGATTCACGTATTAATACTAAGACAGGGTTAAGAAGTGCAAAAACCTTGCTGGTCCCGCGGTAATGGCACTCAGAGCGTTCTGCCAGTGTCGGGAGTATGGTGGAGAAGTACTTCGTATAAAGCACGTCCGCAAAGAAGAGACCTGCAAGAGAGAAGTTCCGACTGGTAATGCAGCTGCTCCCAGTTGAAACACTCAATTATTAAGAATGGGTATGTATACCCATAAAACATGTCAACCATGGATGAATACATTGAGGAGTTGCTCGCAGGAATGCTGATACGGCGTCCCGCGACGACAACAATCCGCTTCCCAGGATGTCATACAGAACATCTTGACTTAACCTATCCTGGAAGCAGTGAAAACTAACACGAAAGGTCATATGCGTGGATATAAATAAATGCCTATCAATATGCACTTTGTCATCTGAGGGCGGATCTATATGAGAACTTGTCCCTGTTGTGGAGACGATGCCGTTAACCCATCACTTTCTGATAATGGACGAAAGCGTTTTCTTATGCTTGCCTAAACCGGAATAAAATGAATGCACAGAAAATCACAATATATGCTAAAATACTATTGAAAGATGAAATAAAACTCCAACATTTAGTATCCCTCTGTGGTAGAATCAGCGAATTTCCGAACATTTTTTGTCAAACGTTTTGCAAATATTCATCAACGAATAACCGTAACAAGAAGGGAGATGCTACATTGGTATTCTCGCTATTTAAACCAAGAAACTCATAGGATGTCGCCCAGATAAGCAAGAGAATCATACAGTTTTGACGACTGCTCAGCGAAATGTCGGCTGGAGTGCGCGACTGGAAGGTGACGACACAATACGCAGCGTTGCAGTTACACTATAGTGTAGTCATTTCTCACTTGTTTATGTCATAACGTGAAGGTACACGCGTGATAGGCACGAAAGCGTCTTTTAATGTATACTGTGACGTGTGGAAGTTAGAAGTCAATGTTGATAAGAGTAATGTCGTGATATTTTGTAAACGTAAACCCCGAAAATTACCCGAACTTGTCTTTAAAACAAGGATTTTGATGAATATTGTTATCTCGGATTTATTCAGAAATAGAACATATATCTGATAGAAACGCATGAAAAAGCAGGCTTCTAGAGCTACATTTGGCCACAATTTATTCTGGATAGACTGCTATGCATTTGAACATGTAATCAAACCGATTCTCTTGTATGGTTCAGAGGTATGGTGTTTTGAAAGGGTAAATGAATACGAATTACCGTTTTACAAAAGAAACTTTAAACTTTGAAAATCTAGGCCGAATGTTATGGTAAACAACGAATTCGGTATTTTCACAATTTTGTTTACTACTTTACGTGTCATCTCCTCCTGGCTTGATAGCGTAGAAGAAAAAGCTGAAAAATATCATATATTATGTATAGAGGTCCTGCTTTCTTGCGAGCAATCAGTAACCAAATTTGTTAAAAATGTCCTGGAAAGAAACAGCCTGGGTTATGTATGGATTAACACTGTTAGAATTTTTTGGGTCGGATTGACCAAATATTAGAAGGGCAACGACAAAAAAAATCTCTTAATATTTTTTTTAGTAAATGTTCAATTTATTCATGAAGATACAGTTTATACATGTATAGTAAACTGGGTTTCTTTGTTTCAGATACCGATCGGCTGAAAGGAATTTATTGGAAACAAGATTCACTTGATCCTGGTTTATCATATGTGAGTAACATCAAATGCTCGTGTATAGTGCAACCGCATCCATTTCTACGTGCATAGAAAGTAGTAGCTAATATTAATGTTTGAATAATGAAGGCCAAATTATCTCTCTTTTCGATGCAGTGATTGTGACGACATTTGCACAGTATGTCGAAATTACGAGAAATTCAATAATCCAGTGCAAAACTATATTGGTACCGTGGTAAACCGATGCTTGTCATTTTGAACACCGCTTTCGTTTGGACCCGGCATCTATATTCCGTGACACTACAATGATAATGTGAACGAAACATGATGTTTTCGAACAAAAATAAAACATCGAATGTTCAAATCATGTACACTGTATTTGGATACCCTTTTCCTGATAATAAAATAAAATTTTCCATGCTGTCCTCTCTGTCTGTCTGAACCCTATTTTTGAGATTCAGATTTTGCAGAGCCTGAACCCCTTCTCTTTTTTTGTCCCCCGCCGCAACTCGGCCGGGGACTTTAAAATGGTTCTTGCTTCTTTGTGTCCGTGGATGTCCGTGGATATCTGTCTGAATTTTCCGCAAGCGATAACTTCCAAACGCTTTTCAGGATTCTTCCAAAATTCGGCATACGCATTCCCTGCGACAAGACGCCAGTTGGTATTGCATTTCAGCAACATCTGCCTGAAGGTGGCGCCACTGGGTCAAACTGGGTCTTGCTTCTTTGTGTCCGTGGACGCCTGTTAAAATTTTTCTCAAGTGATAACGTCCAAACGCTTTGTCGGATTCTCCCGCAATTCGGCATACGCATATGTTGCAACAAGGTGGCGCCACTGAGTTTCGCTTCTTCGTGTCCGTTCCAGTTAAAATGGGTCTTGCTCTCTTTGTGTCTCTAACTTCCAAAAGCTTTGTCGGATTCCTTCGAAATTTAGAATATACACTCCGTGTGACCAGACATGGGTTGGTAATACGTTTCAGCAATTACAAGCGTCTAGTCCGTCATTCATAATCCAGCCGTCGTCCATTAGAGAATATCCGCGTCCATAATTCAAAGACCTATTCCATTTTCCATATAACAGTATTAGCACCAAATTCAAAAAGACAATCATAGTATATAAAAACATAGGCTTGTTTCCTGCAAGAGAGAAGCGGTCAACAGTTTTCAATGATCCACCTGAAGGTGGTACCAATGGGTCTTGTTTAAACTTCAACAAGGTGTTTGTCGCAATTTTGCAAGGCAAAATGGTCAAATTTAGGATTGAAAAACTGCCCCAGTCGCCCTTCTTCAATATAATCAAGATCAAACGTATACAATAGTGGTTTAAAAATCTCTAAGAGTCTTCAATTACGGGATATATCGTTTTTTTTTAAAGAATAATGTAGGTCATGACCTTTTGACCCCTATTCACATAATTTCCGAACTAATAAAAATACATATATATTGTGTCTGCTACAACAAAGACTATGCTAGATATGAAACTTATTTTGGGAAGTGTATAAATGAAAAGGATTTCTTTATCATAAATTGTCTCATTCCAGATATTTTATGTGAATTTAGCTTGCCTGTCATGTGGATCAAACCACAGATTTGGGTAAATTGACTTTTGATTATGCAGCTTCATTTCAGACCAAGCATACGCAGGATAGAATGTGAATGACTTGGGGCAAGTAGTATATAAAGCGGAAATCTCTTAGTATATTCGGTAGCGGAGAGGAAAATGTGGAGGGAAATGTGAAGGGAAATCGAGAGGGAGTGACGTAACTGCCCTTGGACCTTTGACCCTGAGTTGCTATGGCAACATGGAAAATAGAGGAGACGCAACGTGATGGGTGGGGGGATGTAAAACTTAGGAGTTTTCCTGGATCCTGGAACCTTAAAATCGGAAACACGGACTTTACGTTAAAAACTGGGGAAAATCCCCTTCAAATGGGGGTAGATGGGCCTATGATGGACCTATACGGTCGGAGCGGGTATGATATTGGAGTGGCCGTCGGGGCAGATCAAGCCATGTGTGGGTACATGTAAAACTAGGATTTTGTTTGGAAATATAAAGTCCGGAAACACGGATTTTACCCCAAAGTGACCTGGTGTTTTCGAACTTCCCGGTAAAAGGTGTTGATATTGTGAGTCCCTCAGTCGTGCTCAAATCATCCGTCTGTGAACAATGACATGGTTCCGGGTGTTTCACGTGCCACTGGTACTGACCGCTTGGTCTTCAATTACAAAAAGCCAATTGGGAACATTTACGTCTATTGTTATCCTGTTACCCGCGGTCAACTCTTTCTTCTTATAACGACGTCAACGGCTGTGTGCAGTATTTCTACGACTACCTACATTGTGCAATTAACGAGGCAGTCCCTAAAATCAAGGTTAAAAACAAGAAATACCCACAATGGTACAACAATGATCTCATCAGCGTGTTACGAGACAAAGAGAAGGCCAGAAGAAAATTTAAACGTACCAATCACCCTGATGACTATTCAAACTTCTCTGAATTATTTTCAATGATTTGAAAAAATTTAAATATGCCAAATACCTGTCTCAGATCGAGAATGGTCTGAACAACAACAGCAAGCGCTTTTGGAGCTCTGTTAGATCTAGCAGAAAATGTTCATCTGTTCCATCCACTATGTCATATGAAGAAACTACTGATGACAATCCCGAGGATATAGCTAACATGTTTAATAAATACTTTCACTCTGTCTTCTCCACTGACCAGGATTCTGATTATAATCAGAATTTTAGAGTTTAAACCTGTCAGTGATAACAT
Organism: Hanleya hanleyi; assembly: GCA_036873755.1. Lineage (NCBI taxonomy): Eukaryota > Metazoa > Mollusca > Polyplacophora > Lepidopleurida > Hanleyidae > Hanleya > Hanleya hanleyi. Next base: position 52,753 of record JAVTVY010028498.1, read on the forward strand.
ATTACAATTTATTAATCTGAAATATGAAGAAGTCTCAGACATTTTGAAATCTACAGACGCTCGCAAGGCCTGTGGCTCTGATAACATCTCGGGTATTGTAATTAAGGAATGTGCAGAGCAGCTTGCTCTCTCCCTTTGTGTGATATTTAACAAGTCTTTGTCTACTGGTATCTATTCGAGTCTCCTCAAAAGGGCAAATGTTATTCCAATATTTAAATCAGGGGGGAAAAATGTAAAAAAAAAAGCTATAGACCTATTTCCCTTTTACCGTTGTTTTCCAAAGTTTTAGAATGTATTGTTCACAACCAGCTGTATGATAATGTTAAACAATACGTCACTGAATTTCAGCATGGTATTGTTAAAGGTCGCTCAACCTGTACAAATCTTGTTTCATACCTGGATCAACTGAGCAAGTCCATCGACAACAAAAAGCAAGTAGATGCTGTATATATTGATTTTTCTAAGACCTTTGATTCTGTTAGTCATCGTCTTTTATTACACATACTCAAGGGTTATGGTCTCGATGAACCTCTGCAGCTGCAGTTTTGCTTATCTTATTTGTCCAACAGAGAACAATGCGTTGTTTTATCCGGTTTTCTCTCCCGTTCTCTCCCTGTAAAATCTGGAGTCCCACAAGGCTCAACTCTTGGACCGCTCATGTTTGTTTTATTTGTCAACGATCTTCCAAATGTATTAGTTCAGTCATGTATATCAATGTACGCGGACGATTCAAAAATCTTCAAATAGATCAGCAAATTGCATGATTGTTCATTACTTGAACGATATCTGTGTAATGCTGCCTGATAGGGGCTAAACTGGAAACTCACACTCAACTTTTTAAAATGCTATTGTATCACTTTTACAACGATGAAAAAATGTTCTTCTACATAATTATGTTTTAAATGACCTTGTATCAGAAAGGGTCAGTCAGATAAATGATGTAGGTCTTTTATCGTCTAATCTTAACTTTGGCAGTAATATTGAAATGTATGTTCTAAAGCATTTCGTATGGTTGGTTTTATCAAGAGGACATGTAAATATTTTAAATCTGTTGATACTTTACGCTCTCTCTTCGTTTCTCTTGTCAAATGTAATTTAGAATATTGTTCCCCTGTTTGGCCGCCTCCTGCCGTCTGTCACATTGACCGCTTGGAACGAAGTAAGTTTTTTAAGTTCTTATATTTTAAAATCTGGTAAGAGACACGACAACCTTACTTATATGCAAATGTGCAGAGATTTTAATCTTCATACTCTGAGTCACAGTAGAATGGTTTTAGATTGCTCAATTTTACACGGTATTGTGAATTCACGTTTTAATTGCTCTTATCTTCTCAGTCTGATTCATTCTTATGCTCCTTCAAGGATTTCTCGTAATCCACAGCCACTTTATATAACTTTTTCTATAATTGATATTAGAAAAAATTTTCATTTGTACCTCAAGTTTCAGAGAATATAACTATGTTTTTTAACCTGGTGGACCTTGATCTTTTTATGTACAAGCAGAATTTTGAACGATGTATTAACAATTACTTTTATAGTACATACAACAATTATTACCATTCATTCATACATACATATTTATACTTTCATTAACTGTTTTCCCATTATATATATGCTTTACGTTTACGATTCTAACAATGTCCTTAATTGTTTTTAATCTTACAATGCACTTGTTAAGCTATAAGCACAATACTGTATTTTCTTCTTAAATGTCCACTTCACCCTGAAAATAGCGTTTTAATAACCCGAGACTGGATCTCGGTCCGTTGGTTATTTATTGAATAAATAAATAAATAAACTATGGTAAATCTCTATTAAATGAGTCTAGATATATAGATTATCACTACGAATGGTCATTTATCTGATTTTTATCGCACGAGTTTGATAAAACCCATATGGGACGAGCTTTAGCGAGTTTCATATGGGTTTTATCAAACGAGTGTGATAAAAATCAGATAAATGACACGAGTGTTATAATTTATTTCTCACATCAAAATAATGTTGATAAATAATCGAAAATATAGTTAGCAAAAAATTAAGTGTGGGATACAGGTTTTGTATCACATGAGTGTATCACATTGCTTTAGGCCGCTGTGATGTGAGAAACGATAATATCGGTCGCCCAGCGGATGGTGGCCTGCCGCGAGGTACAGGGTGGGTTAGCGAGAGTATAGTACTGCAATATGGTGCATGAAATTGGGTTAATTCTGCGTATTGAGATAAAAGCATGAAACTTGGCACATTTATAGTACTCAAGGGAACCTGACAAAATGTGAAAGGGAGACGCCTGAAAGGAATGTGGGTTATGTGAACTGTGTTCAGTTGATACAGTTAATAGTTCTGCAATTAAATACTGATTAATTACCATCATTCTTTGGACTGCATTACGATGAACTATTAGGGTTCCATGTCAGAAAGACTGGAATCCTATTGTTAACGTTATTATATCAGGGGACCAGGATCAGGTCCGGAGGACCAAGGCCCCCTATTAAAATCGTTCGGAGTATTCTTATTATTCCATATGATTTTGTGGCACAGATATCTCAGAAACTATTAGATCGATTAAGCCCAAACTCTCAGGGTTGGTTCTGTTGCACATGATCTAATGCACATAGATATAGAACATATATACTCTCTAAAAACAGTTGTGTACCAAAAGTACACAAACTGTGTACCCTAGATACACATCGCTGTAACAAAATTGAACATCTACAATCACTGTGTAGCTGTGATACACAATTTGTGTAGAAAAAGTACACAAATTGTGTACTCCTGGTACACATTTTTTGTAGATGTACAATTTTGTACACAACTGTTTTTTCAGAGTAAGTGCATTCTGACTGGTCAGATGGTTTGACAGCCGAAGAAACTACTGAACCGAATGACTTGAAACTTTGGATATATATCATCTATGGGCAAGGATCTTCAAAATGACTTCAGGAATAGTTGATCGGTCAATTCAAAATGACCACCATCGACCAATCATAATGTAACGGATTTGAATGAGGAAAGTTACAAAATATATGCTATATGATACGGCGATCACAAAGATGCAAAACAAAAATTTTGCTCCTACGTCACATGGTTTGGGCGCCATTTTGAATTTTGTGAAAAACTTTGTAAATTTTGCAAGGGCTTATTCTCTGGAGTCCTGATAGGCATTGATTTTTAGGCTGCTGGGATGTGTCGAGAAGGCCATGGTATGTTGACCTGGAAGCAAATACAGTTGATTGGCTGAACGGTTTGGCGGCCATCTTGGATTTACAACACCTTTAAGATCTTCGCGGAAGAAACTACTGAACCGAAGGACTTGAAACTTTGAATATATCATCTTTGGGTAGGAGCCTTCAAAACGACTTCAGAAATTTTTGATTGGTCAATTCAAAATGGCCACCATCGACCAATCAAAATGGTCGGATTTTCAAGTAACGGATTTGGATAGGGAAAGTTACAGAATACATGCTATATGACACGGCGATCACAAAAATGCTAAAATTTGCTCCTAGGTCACGTGGTTTGGCCGCCATCTTGAATTTTGTGAAACACTTTGCAAATTTTTGAAAGGGATTATTCTCTGGAACCCTGATAGGTATTGAATTCTAGTCTGCTGCGATATATCGGAAAGGCCATGGTATGTTGCCCTGAAAGCAAATACTGTTGATTGGTTGAACGGATTGGCGGTCATCTTGGATTTAGCTCAAAAACTTTAAGATCTTCTGCTCCAAATCTACAGAACCAAATGACATGAAACTTCGGATATATGAGCTATGGACAAGGACCTTCCCACTGACCTCGGGAATAGTTGATTATTCAAAATGGCCACCATTGACCTATCAAATTGCTCGAATATCAATAGTCGGATTTCGAAGGTAAACACGACCAGATATAGGTTAGTTGGCGTGGTGCAGTGATTGGAATGGCTGCGGGAGTCGAAAAATACACCCAGTGCTCACGGAGGCCCAAATTTGGCAGTTTGAATGCGAATTCCAAAGTATTTGAAATCCACCCAGATTTCAGGGCATAACAGCATGCCTACATTAATAATCAGTGTTCAGTGCCTCAGTTTATCACGCCATACGGTGGTTTTCTCGGATTAAGCTAAAAATCTTTAAAGGTCTTCTCCGTCGAAACTACTGGACCGATTTGACTTGAACCTTTGGGATATACCATCTATATGGACAATGTTCTTCAAAATGACATCGGGAATAGTTGATTGTTCAATTCAAAACGGCCGCTATTGGATTTTGAAGGTAAAAGCGGCAATATATATAGGTTATTGAACAATCCGAAAACCTCCAAAACTGCCAGTATATAGGCATTGTGTGGACCTGCTCGCAGCTCCAATTATTGGGGTTCCACGCCAGAGAGGCTGGAAGCCTATTGTTATAGTTATTCTATTATTATTGTTTCTGCCGGATTTTGTGTCATCCATTCCGTCTACACCGCTACACCGATGAAGTAGAAAATTGTCCTGTTAACTACCACCAGTGAGGTTTAAACATATCTCCGGAAAAAGTCGATTGGACAGAAGCCCCGGTGGCCATCTTGGATTTATGCGAAAACCTTTAAACATCTTCTTCTCCAGAACCACTCAAACGACCAAAGCGCGAAACTTGGCATACATGATCAGTAATGTAGGCGTATGCCTAGGGTGTTTCTGGTTACTGGCTGCTTAAAACAGTATGGCCGTCATTAACCAATCAAAATTGTCCGATTTTTAAATAAGGATTTGGAATGGGAAATGCGACTAGGTTTATACTACGTGATAAGGCGATCAAGATTATGCAAAAAAAAATTGTCGAAAATTTAGCAAAAGTTTTAGAGGGCTATAGCTCCCGAACCATGATATATATAGACTTCCGGTTTATTGCATTGTACTCTCCAGATCCTAATTCTTTCAGAATGAGGTGGTCTAGATGGTCTCTGATAGTTTTCGAGTTATAGACGAATCAAGATTGCCAAAAATCATATAATATAAAAAGTGCCCTTGTTTAATATTACACAAACGACCAGTCGGATAACTCTGTATTTCGGTATGTTTTCTCCGTGCACCATTGGTATGGTTGTTGAGAAATTGCGGCTTGGTCGTATCAATGGGTTCGGAGGTATGCTACAACGCGAAATTTGGGTAGTTCTGAGGATATGACTGAAGGTATGCTTCGAAAAAGCACACTGTGAGAGGCGCCATCTCCGGTGGACCAATTTCCATGCAAAACTTTCTCTATTCAAGCCTTTGTCTGGAATCCAGTGACCATTTTGTCCACCTATTTCAAAGTACTAACATCTACGGTTCGATTTAGGAACCACCTAGAGCAAAAACAAAGGCCAGAAACATGTTCCCACGTACTGCTCACATAGAAAAAGTGTTGTTTTTTTTAAAACTTAAATCCCGTTTCTGAATTTTTAACGGAGGGGGGAATCTGTCGATTGCGGTTCAATACGGCGCCCCTGTGTTTAAATCTCTTGAAGTGGAACACCCGAATCACACATCGCTGCTATATTTCTGTTACTGTTTTCTTGTTGCAGGAAGAGATACACTTTCAAAAGAAATATCTTGATGACGGGTATGCCGCTCAAATCCAACGATCAAACGTGTCCAAACCAAACGGGACCATGTTGCTGAGCGGACAGGCTCAAGTGATGCTTGCACGTAGACGGCGGGTCATGGAGACATGTGCCAGACTGAACATCAAGGCGGACGTGTTTGATACGCGGAGCCGATTCCTCATCAACGAACCGTTAAAACTCGCCATGTGCTCTGTCCCCAAAGCAGGGTGTACTTATTGGAAAAGAGTTTTTATAATGTTAGAAGAACGACAGAAGTCAAACACTTCTGCTGTAGATGTATTTGGTCTTACTAAATATAAGACACATACCATGCCACAAGTGAAGCTGAAAAATTTCGCAAAGTTCGATGTGGCTTATGACATTTTAACAAAAGCAACGAGAATCATTTTCACCAGAGATCCCTATTCGAGACTGTATTCGGGATATATAGATAAGTTCTTCCTTGGTGACTTCTGGGCATTTGCCAAATCCATTATCAAGAGTCAAAGGGTCAACGCCAGTGAGATTTCCAGTCGGTGTGGACACGATTTAACCTTCGAAGAATTTTTGCGTCATGCTGTGACAATAGCACAGAATGCAAACATTTCGGGCTACGATTCACACTGGTTCCCGGTGGTCAAACTCTGCAAGCCATGCACCTTTAACTTCGACATAATCGGCACACAGGAATCATTCTCGGCAGACAGAGACTATATCCAATCTGAACTTGGAATCACGGCATCATTGAACCTGACTCTATCACCAGAAGACGTGGCACGAGATGGAATCAAGCAGAATATAATTACCTATTGGAACAAGGCGACTCATGGTCCGAAGAGTTGCATCTCCCGCCTGGACATGACGAGGCGTATGTGGAAATCTTTTCAAATACAAGGCTATATAGACGAAGCGATACCTTTGCCAGAAAATCAGTTGACTAATATCGACAAAGATAAGTTGCTGTCTCTAGCAATGAAGGCCTACAGATCAAATGTGTTGTCTTCAGCAGAAAAAAAGCAGCAACGTCGGAACATAATGGTTCAGGCTTACAAAACCATTCCAACAGATTTAATGCAACAAATTCGAGCAAGTTTTAGCCTCGACTTTGAACTATTTGGCTATCCTGTATTCCCAGAGGATTTGTACACATCAGGTCAACCTCAGAATGGCAGTACCATTAAGACTACATAACGACACGAAAGCAAAGTTACGACAATGCAGGGCTCACACTGACCCATAGCCAAAATATAGGGCCATAATGGCCAAAATATAGGGCAAATATAGGGATATAATGACCAAAATATATGGCAAATATAGGGCAAAATCCAGAAAACAGGCATTTCAGTCACCAATAGGGATAATTTACTTGTTAATTACAATCTCATAGTATCCGTGTTTTTATCCAAAAAACAACAGAAGACAATGGCCTGTCACACCTGTCACAACTCGGTTTGGACACATTCGACTCGGTCGCATTGTTATTTTGGAGGATTTAAATAAGTCAACTATTCGTGTATTTGTATCACAATAACTACAAGGTCAGAGCTGTGTGAAAAAGCACGAACAATCCTGAAAATGTAGGAATAATGGGGCAAAATCGGTCAAATTTGAGAAAATATATGGAAAAATAGGGGAGAGGGAAAAATAGAAAAAATATGGCCAGTGGGAGCCCTGCAATTGGGCTCTTACTTTTCTCATTATTACTCGCAACTGATAATCCGATCCAGAATCTATGATACATGTGTTTTATTATATTCGACATCAACCTGGTTTATAACTACTGGTGCTTTTTAACGGGGCTATATGTAGACCCGTTGGGTCTACTGTACTGAGAAAAAATTAACGAAAGTAGTCGAGAGAAAATAGGCGTTTAGTGAACAGTGAATAGTACTCTTAATGCGTAACAGAAAGTATTGAGGTGAATAAGTTTATGAAGAGACAAGGAAAAGTGAATTGTAAATGTAACTTTATCCTCATATGAAAGTCGTATACTGTAATCTGGTAATCGTGTGTATCTGGTTTTGTCATCAGAAACAAAGTCTTAAAGGAAATTTTCTGCCTGTATCTCTCTCTCTACTGCTGCATTATATAACAACGTTTCATCATGATGTCTGTCATGTACAAATTGTAATTAACAGATGTCAAGCTATTGTATACATGACCGACATGTCATCAATACTGCTTTGGACCAGCATATATTCAGGGAATACAGTTATATCTCATTACAATTTATACAGAGAGACACTCTAATAAATATAATAATACGAAAATATTGACTTGTTTTGAGGGAAATATACAGTTTTCTTGCCCCGAGGATGTGCATATTGCCCGAGTCGCAGGCGAGGGCAATATGCACAGCCGAGGGGCAATAAAAATGCATATTCCCGTCACAACAACGCAATAATTTCATTATTTATCAACTTAAATCTGGACAAATCTATTATCCCTCTAGCAAAATATTGTTTTATGTTTTATTTTGCAAGAGCGCAATCCTTCTGAGTTGATTGTTTTCAGTGGGCGATCGTCTGCAACATAATTTATCATGCATGAGATTCCACTGATTCGGAGCTGTTTCACTACTATCGTGTAAGTCTCGCAACGATGACGCTTGTTAGTTACTCCAATCACGTGCATGGGTACGATTCTACTTACATTAGATGGAGGAAATATTTATTTCTGCTGTATTTCTGCAGCTAAAATCCACAGGGAGCTTGTATCAATTGGATTGCATATACATACCCATCTCACACCACATATAGATATAAGTGTCGTCCTCTTGAAATTCACTTTTCCGTGAGAAATTACCGAAGTGTTAGAGAAGTGTTATGTTTTCTGTTACACTTCATAACACAAATTCCGGATCGTATATGGCGCTGCGGTGCACAGTTTTGGTAAAATCCTTTCTCAAATCAGCGGTTAAAATCCCCCGCTTCGAGAATCTTCACGGACGTTGAAAGACTGTCGTAGCCTCGAACACGAAATCCTAACAATTATGTCACGCACCAAAAACAATTCTGGTTGGCTGTTTACATTATTGCAGTGCAACCTGTAACCATCGGGGTCATCTATACGCGGCAAGACTGGCCCTGGGATCGTGTGTATCCATGTTCAGCCTACTTTCGGCAACTGCAAGAGGGAATTTTCAGAAATCAATACCGCGTGACTTCCTCAGCCAATCAACTAAAGTCTACCCACGTAACCCCAACGTAACCTGCCATTTTCGAGTTATGTGATGTCCTACTTGTTCAAAATTACAGATCTACCACACCTCTCGGATGATACGAAAGTTATTCATACCTATGTAAGCCCAGGCAATATCTGTTTCCGAAGTGGTATGAAGACCTGTAATTTACCAGATTTCTCGAGTCTGTTCTCCGCCGGATGAAGGCCGAACAGAATACGGTAAAGTATCGGATATCGCTCTGCGATAATGGAGACACAATTCGCAAGCCATATTATGGATGGCGAACTGTACACAAATGCATTGCAGTGCACAGTGCGCGAAATTCAAAACTGTCAAACGTGTCCGTCTAGCTTGATCAATGCTAGATAGCCAATCAGCGTTGTTCGTGGTGCGTGGCATGATTGTTATGATTTCGGGTTCGAGGTTACGGCAGTCCCTCCTGTATATCGCTCCAATTTCAGCGTCCATGAAGATGCTCGAAGCGAGGGACTTTAACCGCTGATTTGAGAAAGGATTTTACCAAAACTGTGCACCGCAGCGCCATATACGACCCGGGATTTGTGTTATGAAGTGTAACAGAAAACAGAACACCGCCAGGTCTGAATTAATTGTGGTTATTTGCTCTCATTCGAGGATTTGAAATCCGGTAATTTCTCACGAAAAAGCGAATTTCAAGATGACGTCCCTTGTATCTATATGTGGTGTGAGATGAGTATGTATATGCAATCCAATTGATACCAATTTCCCTGTGCTAAAATCAGCTCGACGAACTCCTCCGTGATCGGCTGTTTGCAGCGCGAGCGAGAGAGCGGGGCGATCTCTGTTGTAATCATCTCCCTTTGGTGCATATTCCATGGGGGTGGAATATGCAGTTTCAGCGGGCTATATACACCCACGTGACCGGGGAATATGCAGTTTTATCTCATTACAATTTATATAGGGAGACACTCTAATAAATATAATAATAATTGATATTTATACAGTGTTTGTTCATAAAATTATAATACTATATGTATTAATGATCTGGGACATATTGAGTGTTGTTGTGGTAAATAATAAAATATATTACAGTATTGGCCAACCCTTTCTGGTCTGTGTGATTTGGGGTGTACCGTAGCTTGTGTGCGGGCGGGGGGGGGGGGGCTATATATTTCCACTATCCCCAAGGCTATAGGGGAGCTGAAATGTGCCACAAAATATCTTTATGTCAAGATCTATTAGAAAATGTAACAAAATCAAAGATGGCTGCCATTATCACGTCATTTTCGAGAACGCCATTTTTTGACGATTTTTCGGTCAGAATTTCCGAACATTTTATCTATGTGTTTTCTTCTTTCTGATATGTAATAAAATAGCTTCTGCCCAGTTTTCCATGCAGAACAGCAAAAATTATGAAGAAATCGGACGAAAATATAACTTTTCTGGTATGGCCGCCATTTTGAATTTTCTCATGATCCTCTGTTCGGGGGGTCACGCAAATAGGCTCAAAATGACCCCAATATGATAATCTACAAAGTCTTGGAGTATTGGGCCAGGTTAGGTTAAGAAGACTCCCATGCACATAGCTTGTATGTGTGTCCGAACGTCCTACACAGAGTATAAGTGGCCAGACTGCACATAATTCACAATATATATTCAAACTACATCTGTTAATTATCTGAGACATACTGTATTCCTACGAAGTAGGCTACAGATCGCAAATTGTCCGGTAATGAGTGAGTCAGTCAGTCCATCCGAATCCTTTCGTCGGCAAAATAAGGAGAACCGTTGACATTATAACCTTGATTTTTGGCATGAACGAGCATTAGGGCATTGTTACCAGCTAGTTCTGATCTGAAATAATTCTGATTAAAATTAGATTTATAATTAACACTTCAGTATATTGTTATAGATCATACGGAGAAAAGTCCGATCATTTAAGCGAGGGAAACATGACACCATGGAATTTGGGAACAGCCCTGGCATGCCTGGTGCTCTCTCGCTGTTGGATTCAACCGCAAGATCTGAGGACAGCGACCTCAATACAGCTGAGCGAACTATTTATAGACGGAGGCTGGTGAAACCCAGTATTAATGTGTTTAACTCCGAGTCTATTCAACTGCTTGATGTACCAGGGCCGGATCACTAAATGACCAGAACATTCACCTATGCTTTCATTTTTTGTGGCACGAACACATCGATGTAAATATATAAATACCCAGAATATAATCTTGCTCAATCTCACAAAAGGCATGTTATAAAGAGAACCTATGGCTGTTATGGAAGGTTGTACATGTACCATATTATGATGAAACGTACCGTAGGGGAGGGTCACATCATATCTCAATGAAAATGCGATCGAGTCCTAATGCCTACTCTACTTCGTAGGTCCTGTGACGTTAGTCACACTGCTCATGTTGCTATGGTAACTAATAATTAATATTGCAGTATTTTTAATAAGACTTCGATGCACATAGCCTCATATATATGTTTGTCCGACCTACCTACACAGAGTATAAGTGGTCAGACATCACACAGCATCGATGTATCTAAGTCGAATTTTTTTACTTTATGTATAAATATATCTGGGACAGTTCGAGTGTTGATAAGGTGTATAATTATTTATTCCTAAGAAGTAGGCTACAGATCGCAAATTGTCCGGTAATGAGTGAGTGAGTGAGTGAGTCAGTCCATCCGAATCCTTTCGTCGGCAAAATAAGGAGAACCGTTAACATTAGAACCTTGATTTTTGGCATGAACGTGCATTAGGGCATTGTTACCAGCAAGTTCTGAGCTGATCGAATTCTGATGAAAATTTAATTTATAATTATTTTTTTATTATTTATTGATGACTCGAGTGCACTGTCATGCCCATCGGGAACCCTTGACTGTACGCTTCACTGTGACTTTTAAGCGCCTGGGACTAACTTCGGCCGCCCAGCACTAAAGCAAAAAAAAAAGCACTCGAAAATATCAGTAACTTTAATGGTACTTGCCAAAATATGTCGGCATTATACGTTTCCAGGTAGCTCCGCCATGTTTTCCCTAATAGTCCACGCCACGCTTCCCGAGCTGTATATGCCACGATGCATGAAGGAAGCAAATCATTTTATCGGAGAATGGAGGTTGTTATTTCGTCTGCTGCGAAGTTTTACCGAGCCACGAGTATCACTTTACATGTACATGTATTTTATAAATCATTGTCAGAAGCGCCAAGCAACTTTGAAAAACTTCTTCTCACAGAAGCGTCAGGGTATTTGTTGGCTTTCGGTCGTCGTTGTTGTTGTTCTAAGACGTCAGCTTCCAAAATATATTTTAATTATATCTATAAAAAAAGCACACATGCATGTGCGCGCTCGCTCGTACGTCGTAATCAGTCTATTAGATCTACATGTACTATGAGATATCTATAATATTGCTAGTTGAACAGTACACTTGAATCTAGTATTAAACTGGAGATTCTGGAGTAATCTATTTTTAGCCTCACTGTAATGTTGACACACATGCCGAGAAAACAGGGCTTGGATTCAAGACAGACCCCTAATCACATGTGGTGGTATCCATTTACAGAGCGCGTGGCGGTGGTATAAAAATACACCATATTGATACCCTGGCCTGAGCCAGAAACACATGGCCCTATCAAGCTGAACTTTTAAGGTCAAATCTTCAGATTCTAAAACATAGGCCTACAATTTAGTAATAGTTAAATAACCTTCAACCACTCTTCCTGCTTTCTTATTCCGATCATGTGAGGCTGGACTATTTTCAATGTGATCATCGGGGCATGTGTGGATTTTGTCACATTTGCGAATCACAGAACAACAATATGCGATTTGATATTTAGAAGACGGGAGTAATATCTGTACCTATTACGATATTACTCCCATTACAAAATGAGATTAAAAAAAAATTAGAACACAGATTTTATAATTACCTATCATTGGGTATTAGTGAAAAGGAATACGGTAAGGACAAGTATGTTAAAATAAAAATGTGAGGCTCTGTTTTGTAATATTAATTTTAGCTTACGGAACTCGAACATGAAGTTAACGTACATGTAGTATAGAAAATAATATTAGCATCATCCTTGAAATAGTACAAATGTGTTCGAACAGACACCCTATATGTATCCTATCACTGCAGCATTTTGCCGTTATAATATAACCATCATATATGTTGCTGGTATTACCGTTAGTATTAGCACAACTGTGCTCCTTTATATGTTGCTTGTATGTTGGATTTATCTAAAGTTGTGCAATAATGATTGTTTGACTGATTGATTATAGTATAAGATGGACAGCATTTCTTCCACTCTGCATATAGGCCTACGGGGGGGCGGGGGGGGGCAGAAACGTTATTGTACCGTACTAAAAGTACACCCTCCTCCCCACCCGTCATGCACACTTCTGGTATTTTTATATATATAACAGTAATTTGCACACTTATTGGCTTCAGTCTTTCATTCTTGATCTTCACATTTTCATCATCATCTTCCCACCCATATCGTTGAGGTGGTCTTCGCTCGCTTCGTGTAGGCCGCATGGTTTAATATTGAAAGACTACAAAACCGTTACGAAAAGGATCTCCAAAGCAAAGTTCATCAGATTGTCTTCGGATGTTAAATTACAAAATACATGTGTAGGCCCAGTTAGGACGCAAATACTCCGCTGACGGTGATGCAGGCCTAGAGCACATGTTAGAATTGTTGGCCCAGTTTTTCTGAGCGAGGGTGACACTGGATATTTGATCCGAGGCAGTTTTGTATCAAAACAGCTGTGAGGGCTAAATTTAGGGAGACGGGCTTCCGAGTCACCACGTTTATTGAAATATAATTCGGGTAGCTGCTGATAAGCGTGGCCGGCCAAACCAAGCCCCAGCCCTATATGTTTTCTCGGCATGATTCCGATGGTATCCGTTTTCACTCATTTGCTGGTCTTGGAATTCCGTTGAAGGCATATTATACTGCACGTTTTATATATCCAGCCTATACAACATTGCATAATTTCTTCAGTTCAGTCATTAGTTAAAAAATGTTCTACCTCAAAAAGAAATATAAAATTACTGGATTTTATGAGAGAAATTACTAAATTTAAACACAACAATGACCCTATTATCTGTTATTACTGAAGAGATCAATAATAAGATCATCGTTGTGTTTTAAATTCAGTAACCTATAACCAGTTGTTTATTTTTTTCGTGTGTGCTTTATTGTTCATTGATTATTACTATGTACTCTCTTCAGATGAGGTACCTTGAAGTTGAATGCCAAATAAATATATCCATGGAGAATGGCTCTCTTTTGATTCTTGCATTCTAACAAATCTCTGATCTTGACCGTTCTCACTTCAAATTTGTGTTTCTTTTCCAGTTTCCGGTCTTATTTTGGGACTTGAAACATTTACTTCTCAACTGCTCTGACAGAGCACCATTCCCTACGCTAATTTGAAAAAAATCTCCTAATGCCGAGAAGAGGGGGGGGGGGGGGGTGCCCCGCTCTCTCGGACTCTCCTCCCAACACCTCGTGCTGTACTGCTGGGCTGATCAGTGCCCATGGTAATAGAAACTGAGGGCGATAATAGTTGCTATGCTAACGACTAACCAGCGATGACATCTGGAAAAGTTAATAGTTCCCACTGTCAATTTGGAGATGCTATATAAATTCTCTCATGGTAGCACACAGGGCCCCCAAGTCATCTCTCGAGTACACACTTAAATTATATCAAACCCTATTTCGTAGGTCCTGTGACGTTAGTCACACTGCCATGTATTACAGTATTGAATCAATAAGACTTCCATATGCCTAGCCTATATGCGTGACCTTCCGACCTTCCTACACACGAATTCATAATGCGACCCATGTATCTGGAGTCAATTATTCTACATGTATTGATGATCTAGCATATACGTAGTGTTGCATTGTATTCAATATCACATTAGTTTTCTCAGCTGCTTATACAGAGTATGCCATCTGCTTCAACACTATAGACTATTTAATATTAATGATATGAGAGGACTATGGGCAAATAATTTAGCATTTCATCTCAGTATATTGGGACTTTATATGCGTATGATGGTGTCACTCGTCTGTCCTCAGTAGCATGCAGCCATTGCGAATGTTTTTATTTTATCATTTTTGGGTGAATTACTGTACCAAGGGTGTTCTGAAATGGTAAAGATTCAAATTTTTAAACGGACAGTTTCAACAATAACTGTACAGACATGATCTGCCCGCAGGGCCTGGTACGGTGATAGGAGAGTACAGAACTGCATTATGGAGGATGGCTCATTCACACTCATTAGTTGGCCTGTGTTTGGCTCCCCAACAAGTAGCAAACATCTGTGTTGGTGACATGATCAAAGCTTAATGAACCTTCGTCATGAAATGATATATATTCAATATTCAAATTGCATCCGAATATCCTCATTTTCTTGACGGGGAATATAAAAAAAAGGTTGTGAGAAACAACAAAACAGGCAAAAACAAATAGAGTTTATTCATGCGAAGATTTGTTTTATTCCGGCCATCTAACACCCCTGTAGCTTCCGGGGCCTGGGCCGCCCCTAGACCCTCGCCTATTTGTGCTGTGATTGTGGCCCCTCCCATATAAGTGCCGCCGTGCCTGAGATACCTGAAATTATATTGAAATAGTTTTGTAAGTTTTAGGTTGTTTTTTCGTGGTTTGAGGTGTAGAATAGGGTTTGATACATGATTTTCCCTACCAAGTAGTTGTTTAGCCATGTTGTTCAAAACTTAGTCTTATATGTAATGTCTGCCCCCTGCTTTTGGTGGTTCCGTGTGAAGACGTGTTATGTACGAGGGGCCTATTGTTTTAATCCAGTGCCATACTAGTCTAGAACTTCTACTAATTCCCCAATATCTTCATCCAGCCGAGAGTGAGTTTTTGAGGGGGTTGGTGTGAACTTCAGGCCTAATATGAGAATAGTGATTTCTTCTTCTGTAATTGTATAAGAAGATAAATTAATTGCCATGGCAATTTGCATGGCTCTGTCTGAATCGCCCCCAGAGAGCGTTATTCTAAAAAATGGTGGTCTGAATTACTCCGTATGGCATGCCTGCCCATTCTCGCCAGCCAGTGTATCGATCGATCTGTTAGGATCGATACACTGGCTTGGTCAAATTGCTTTGATGTCAAGATGAAATCGACATCGAGAGTCAAAGCAAAACCTTTGGGATAACGACATGCTAATTCAAAACAAACTCGGGTGATGAAATGTACGAGATATGTATAATAGAGGCATCGACTCAAGAACTCATTCGAATCACCAAAAATGTCCAGGTAAACCCTCAGCGAGGATTTAGGATTTACCTGGACTTGTGAAGATGTGCCTGACGGGTAACAATAACCCCGAACATGCAGAAATCAAAACGAGGAAAAGTGCTGATAACTACAATATAATAAAAACCACCTCGATCCAACAAGCATCAAAACTCCAGATGTTAAGTTAATCTTCAGACCCCAAAATCAGGAAATTATTAAAAATAACTTTTTTGTGTGTCAGTAGATACATTAGGGGGACACGATGTGTAACATACAAAAATTTAGGTCAAGGTCAAAGTCACTGTGACCCCAGGTCAATGCCACTGTGACCCCAAAATCATGAATTTGTTAAAAATCATGATTTGTTTTGTTCATTGATATATTAATGGGAGACGATTAGTCATGTACCAAAATTTAGGTCAAGGTCAATAATCAAGGTTACTGTGACCCAGAGTCAAGAATCTTTAAAATTACTTTTTTTGTGTCAGTAGATACTTTTGGGAAACGTACCAAAATGTAGGTCAAGGTCATTGGGAGACATGATGTGTCACATACCAAAATGTAGATCAAGGCTGAAGGTCAAGGTCACAGTAACCCCAAAATCATGAAATTGTTGAATATAATGTGTTTTGTGTCCACTGATACACTGAGGGAAGACGATGTGTCATGTACCAAAATTTAGGTCAAGGTCATTGTGACCCCAAAATCAGGAAATCATTAAAAGTCACATTTTTTTATGCATGTCGAAGAGGAGGTCATGTAATGAGATACTGCGTTCTGTCCAGACATCCATTAAAATTTGTTGTTCATGCGATATCTCTAGTTTCAAGGTATGGATTGGTACCAAACGTTGGGTATACCTTACTCGCATAGCAAAGAGGAACCACATTCATTTTGAGATCAATTTGTAAAAGGTCAAGGTCACAGTCCCCCAAAACTGAATCAAATTTAGCTAAAAATATGCTTCAGGTTGGAATATTCAGAGTTGTCTCCCTCACATGTATATGGCATTTGTCCTGTGCAGTTGTCTCCCATGTTGGATACATGTAAGAAACAGCTACATTCAGTTAAGTGTGAAATGAAAACCATACATTTACTAATTTAATGGAGGGAGGGGTCCTTTCTGAACTTTATACCTGTTTATTAACCCAAGAAGAAAGGTTTACTTCGTAACTTTCTTAACATTTTTCTTCCTTCATGAAAATTTTTCTTGCCTGAATGGAATTCATTCGAAGGGGAACTACTATTTTTAACAATAGTTTGACGATTGTCGATTTCAGTGTGGGATATGTGATCTCTCGGCTCTTGTTTCTGGATTGCTAGCTACAAATTGAGATCAAACAACTTTGAAATTCGGACCAGTGTAATTCCAGATATACGGGCGTATATTGAATTATGTTAATCGTATCTGGCCGGGGGGGCGGGGTTCCCCGCCAAACTTTTCCGTGAATCTTATTGGCGTCATTTTGAGATTATTTGCATTATCCTAGGTGCAAAGGATCATGGGAAAATTCAAAATGGCGACCGGAAGTTGTCCTCAGAATGTCGTGTTTCCCCGCCTACAATGTCCATTTATCGCATTTTCCTTGCCTAAAGTGGCATAAAAGTAATTCATTTTGCCAAAACTAGTTATTCTTTATCATATTAGTTAGTTTTTTTTTAGAGAAAACATCGAAATATAATACAATCGGCCCAATAAATAGGCAAAAATTGACTTCCGAGAATATACGTCATCATGGTCATCCTGGATTTGTTAACATTTTCTTGTAGAGCTTGACCCAAATATCTAGTATTGGAGAGTTTCAACCCTCTACCCCATGGGGAAACGAAAATATTTCCGGGGGGGGGGGGCGGAGGAACACTGAGAAAGACACGCCCAGGCCTCGTTGTGTTCAACCGTAGTTTGGCCTCATTGAAATTACATCAGTTATATGGAATTATCTTGTTGCCATTGAATTTCAGTTTACTTTCTTTCTCCCTCGACTGGTCTATTCAGTTTGGCCTCATTGAATATTTTTGAGACGAGGGTCAATTTATCGTGAGAGAGACAACAAACAAGAAATGGAGACTTCAGCTTGAACTGTAGTGACAATCGAAATTACATCAGTTATATGGAATTATCTTGTTGCCATTGAATTTCAGTTTACTTTCTTTCTCCCTCGATTGGTCTATTCAGGTTGGACAATCAGGTACACCACACTGCCATTGCATCCGGTTCGTTGGTTTGAGAATATTTGCAAATTCGAAAAATAAAGTTGACTTCGATTTGGCTTATCTCCGTATTCAACGAGTGCTGCAAAATTTGACAGTCTTCAACCAAGTTATAACTACGCTACTTCAGTTCTATAGTTCTCGGTGATCACACGTGCCTCTTTTGCAGTCTCTAAAATCAACTTGATTGAAATTTCACTAAAGTAAGCGTAGAAATTCATCTCACTCAAGAACTGGAGTGAAAAATTTAATTCAATTTGAGTGCTTGAGTTAGTTCAACTTGAAGAGGAATCAATTCCACCCAACTTGAGTGAATTATCAACTCAAACTTGGGTGAAATATGAGTGAACTTCACTCAACATTGTTCTCAAACTTGAGTGAATTTTCGCTCTTACTTGAGTGAATTTATTTAGAGAGTAAATTATTGCACGCTGTGACTGTTTCAAGAAACGGTATTCATGGGAGAGAACTATCAAGATACCGGTATACATTATGCGCAAATCGCAGTTTTCTCCCTTAGACTATATACTGTGTGTATCACAGACGTATCCCTGATTTTTCCTATAAGTTCGCCTATTTTGGTTCACAGCATATGTGTCATTGGTATATTTCACTAAAGTCTGTTCATTTTAATTAGTCCTCTACTTTGAAGCTTGTCAAATATCAATAGTTGACTTTGCATAATTTTCTTCTTTTTTTTCAGAACAAACCGAACTCTACAACATGACTACCATTACTCCGTGATATTGATATTATATCACGTTGAAATGACTTTGTAATTCTCTCCATCTGAAACTCCAGTACAGTTGTTTCATGTACCGGGGCTCAGTTACAAAGGGAGACGTCATAATGTATTCGTTTTCACTTGCACAAAGTCATTGATGCCGTATAAAGTAATAACAGGCGGTTTGTGAGCGTGTCACTTATATCCCTTGCAAGTGAAATTGGCGAAGGATAAACCGTGCACATTTCTATGACTAAGACACGGCATTAATGACCTTTGTGCCAGTGAGCACAAATACATTATGACGTCTCCCTATGTAATTGAAACCCGGCACATACATGTACAGCAACTCTACTGGAGTTAATCTTATGTGGAGAGAATTACAATGTTATTTCAAGCGTGATATATTATCAATATCACGAAGTAATGGTGATCATTTTGTACAGTTCACTTTTGCAGAGTTAACTATTAACTTTTTGACAAGCTCCAAAGTAGACGACTAATTATAATGGACAGACTATAGTACTCTTATATTATAATCAGTTACCTAATCACCATACACCAATACCCTACAGCTGTTAATGTTGAATAGGCTCTTATGGGCAATGGCCAAATAAGATATTGTACGGTACTGAATGTCACTATACTGAACACTGCTCTCTCTATACAGAGAGGTTATATAAAAGCGAATACTTCAACTATTACCAAATCTAGGTAAACCAAGATGGGATATCTGAGTTTACTGAAATTGATTATTGCCAGGTAGAATTTAGATTCCGTTTAGTGCAGAATTTCTCGCTTATTGTCATGATGAACAATTCGCATAATATAAACATCATATTAAACTTACCTGGAACCATGAAACTTCTCTCAAGATTTTCGTCATAGTCGATAATAGGGCACCTTTTCGGGTGATTTGGTGGGCAATGCTTATACTGTGTACTGATGCTACCTTTGTCGCATGTGTACGTATGTGCGGTTTACACAAGAAGGTCACAAACCTCCATTGAAGTTTTTGGGTGTAAGATTATTATCAGGACTTGACTTCCGGCGAACATTGATTGGCCATTATACCTGACCATGACTGGGCCAGAAATGGTCTGTGACGTATTTTAAAATGTTTCTGTAATATTTGACTCTCAAATATATAACAACCATCTTTTTCAAATTTTAATTGGAAAAAAATCTGAGCCAGTTTTATTTGATTGGCACCTCCGAAATTTGCCGCAATGGTGTCGGGCTGGATGACCCTATTTCTGGCGGTCTTATCTCGAAAAAATGGTGAGGAATATTTGCTGAATTTTCCATATGTTTGAGCGGAAGGCCAGGCTACCTGGTGTGGTCGGTCATTTGTGGCGGCGAATGTTAGGGAATATAGTTTTCTCAAGATGTGCTCGGCCAATTTACTACATATTAAGAAAGGCGATAGTTAGTGGTTTGTGACGAGAAAGGGACATCAGAATAAGGGGCGAAACTTTTGAAAGAATGTTGTTTTCATTTTGTAAGAGTTCACTCCCTTGTGTCGTCCCTCAGTATCACACTCGCTTGGATTGCATCTTCGTGCACCGAGTCTGTCCCATTCCTATAGTTAATAAGGTGTACAACTATGAATGCAGTTTAATGTATTGTGGGGAAAGGTGGTACAACTGTTTTCTAATGATTTAAGTACAGCTTGCCAGCACTGCCATCTCGGAGTTAAATCAACATACAAATTACTATCCTCGGTTCGCTATATAGCTGAAATATTGCTGAACGCGACATTAAACCTTAATTCTCTCTCTCTCTCTCTCTCTCTCTCTCTCTCTCTCTCTCTTGTGGTATATTTTCTGTCCTACACCCCTCTGATACAGTTAATTGCATAAGCCTAGAAAATAACTTTAGAGAATATTTCCTTGCATTATTTCTTTGTACATTCAAAAATAATGAATACTGTTTAATAACCTTTTGGTAATTTTATACTCGATATTATGACTTATTTGTCCGTCACCAGAACAGTTGTGTTGTCTACCCAGTGATTATAATCTGTTAATATTTGAGGTGTTTCATATGACAAAATGTGGCAGAGCCTAAACCATTAATCAAAAAGTTAGTTTATCGTGGTCTTACCTGTTCGTAAATAGGAAAAATAATTTATTTTGATGCAATTTTCCTCTATCCCCAAGGTATATATCAACACAGTTGTCTTACTTCAGTTCAAGGATCAAATCCTGGAACGGAATATCTGGAAGCTGAAGACGGTATCTTCTAGATGTTCCGTCCCAGGAGATGATACAATTGTTTGAATAACATTCGTTTTTGGTCTCGCCAGCCGGAAAGCCGTCGTTGCGAACTTTTTTGTGAACGGATATGTGAGGTGAAGACAATGCGTCGCAAAGCAAACTTGCCGTCAAAGGACTGTGACCCGAATATAAAAAAAAATCACTAATCTCCTTTATTTATAGGGATAGATCAGTGGGAGACCATATATGTCAGGTACCATTATTGAGGTGGAAATCCGCTAAAACAGTCTTTGAAAAGATTGTCTTACTTCGGTTCAAGGATGTGGAATGTTATTAGACTCAATAAAATACATCAGGCTTATGACAAACAGGAAAGCTAATTTGATCGAAAGGTCATGGCCACCAGGTACCAAAATTAGGCAATCAAGGAAACACATTTTGTGAGTATGATTTAACGTCGCTTGTGTGAGTGGACGCATCAGTGCGAAGCGATGTGTGAGATGCCAAGAATTCGGTCCAAAGGTCAAGGCCACTGACCACCAACAACTCATGAAACCTGAAAGAATCATAGATAGATTATTAATGACGTGGCCTATAGTGGCAGGCTCTTGTTTTTCTTCTTCTCCCGACCCTTTTGTTCCATTAACGCCTTGTTATTAACGAAACTCTCTCGAATTTGACACGTATAATACATATAGGATACCATATTTCGAATTTAAGAAAAATATCGCACAGCATGTTGGGGTTTTAGTAACTGACTTGATGAACCTGCATGGCGTTGAATGGTGTCGCCATGCTTGCAAAAATACGTACACGTAAATGCATATTAATATTCGCAGTGCCCTGCAAATGCTTGCAGGTTTGCTCAGTACGTTTAAAGTTGGCATCATATATACCCCTTACCAATTCTTCTTTCGGATGCAGGATCGGCCGACAAAGACAGGGTTAATTTTACGCTCATATATCAGCTGGTGTCACTACGTCCCTCATATATACTCTCCTTGTTCCACCGCTGATTCATACCGCCAAATATTCGACTGTTGGTCACTAGGGGGCGCTTTGAATACACAATTACCGACAACCAACGGTAATAGATTTTATGAACAGCATTTTGGATACAGTTTACCTCAGCAATCGAAATCAAGGAATAGTCCTTGGTCAGATTGAATGTAGTTATTTTAATATGTTAATTTTCATAACAAATTTGTCTTGTGGTTCAAGCCATCTTTAATGATGTGTGACTTGTTCCTGAAGGGCGGAGGTGTTCTATCTCCATGGCACCAACCTGGTGGCCTCATGCAGTACAAGGAAAGTTGAACCGATTTCGAATCCAAACTGCGGATTTATCAGTTCGTACTTTTTTCTGCATCACCATGTCCAGCTGTCAACCAATCAGCGTTAGTATGAGAAGTCCGACACAAACCACTGTCAATAAAAGTGTGCATATCCTGTACACGTAACACCTTTCAAACATGTACAAGTGTTCAAGTACGAACACTAAGATAAAAAGGGATTTACTTAAAATATGTCACGGAATATCAGCTCATCAACTAGATCGTCCTCAACAAACATAACAAAATTGTTTGTCCACAATATCGCCCAGTGCTGAATATTGTAACTCTGAAAACTTAGTGTTCATTCTGAAGTGTGTACTTTTGAACACTTTTACGCATAATTGAACACTTTTACATGTTCATGCTGACGCTAGTGTTCCAAAAGTGTTACAGAATATGTGTTCATTTGTGAACATATTATTAAAACATGATGATTATTTTTGAACACGTGTGTTCATATATGTTTTCTAGTGTTAGGATATGAACGTAAGTGTTCAGTTTTTAACACGATATGGTGTTCTGATTTGAAGGTCAATATGAACGTTAGAGTTCAGTGCCGTCCAGCCCCATATTTCGATTATTGAGATACTTAGCGTTGTGGATTTTTTTTAGATTTTTTTTTTTGGGGGGGGGGGGTTCTTTTCGTTATTGTCCAGAATCGACCAGTCGATTAATTCCACAACATTATTTCAACTTATTCCAGCAACCACTAAAATTAGTTACAAATTTTTGCTGACAATGTACGGCAAAATGATTCGACAACACAGATAAATTGTTTCTGGCGGTCAATATGTTGAATATAAGGCGGTTTGAATCAGCGAGAGAACAAAGAGAGTAAGGGACGTACGAAGATTTTTGAGCGTCGTTAACTCTATCTGGCCTGGGCGATTTGGGGTGTATCGCAGCCAGGGGCCGGGGGGCAGAAAGTACCCCCCCCCCCCTATATATTTTCTCTACCACTAAGGCTAGAGCACTGAAACTTACCACACAGTATCTTGGGTTCAAGCTCTACCGGGAAATGTAAAAAAATCCAAGATGGCCGCCATGATGACATCCCAGTGACGTCATCTTCTCGGAAGCCATTTTTCGGCCTTTTTGGGGTCGATTTTTCGAAATTTTCATTTTTCCGATTTTTCTCTCGAAACAAAATCAAATAAAATACAGAATAATTAGTTTTGCATAAATAAAGTACTTTCAAGGCCTTTTAGGCAAGGAAAATGTAAAAAAAAATGGAGCGAAAAGATTGAAAAACACGACTTTCGCGGATACTACATGGCCGCCATTTTGAATTTACCCATGATCCTCTGCCCGGGGGTATATGAAAATAGGCTCAAAATGACCCCAATAAGATAAGTTTAAAAGTCACCAAGTTTCAGCCTCCTCGGTTTTGTCGTTTCGGAGCAGCAGAGAAAAGTTCACTAAGGGTGGGGGGGGTCACTTTCCGGCCCCCCCCCCCCCCACCCCGGCCAGGTAGGGTTAATATTATTTTCTTGAAATACTATGGAGATTCGTTCTCCTCTGGATTGCCTGCCCATCTTGTTCAAAGGCCTTGGCTCGCTGTCCTCCGTGTTCAAATGACTGTCTTCCAACAAAACAGACCACGAAAGGCTTCTTGTTTAAACACAGTTGGGCTAATTCTCGTCTCGCTCGATCCTATTACCTTTGTGCCTGGAGCCACTACACGAAACCGGAAAATATATTACGACCAGGTCATCTGGAAGCAAATTCCATTTTCTGCTAGGAAT
The DNA here is from genome assembly GCA_036873755.1 of Hanleya hanleyi. Taxonomy (NCBI): domain Eukaryota; kingdom Metazoa; phylum Mollusca; class Polyplacophora; order Lepidopleurida; family Hanleyidae; genus Hanleya; species Hanleya hanleyi. The sequence continues at coordinate 76,976 of JAVTVY010028498.1, forward strand.
TCGAGGGTTTCTTCAATTACCGAGAGAGAGGCATATGATGGCTTGAGGTGACGACGGAAGGAAAGAAAGTAGAACACGCTTTCGGCCGAGATGCTCTTCAATCCTCTTGGTTTTTGAAGACGTCGGGAGAAATGTACGTGGAAAATCTGTTCTTCAATTAATTAATCATTCGTTCCGTTAATACACGAGAGATCACGAGACATTTTGGCATCGCGATATATGCTCTCTATGTTTGTATTTTGTAAAGATAATTTTACAAACGTAGGTTATAAGCCTATATTTACAGCTGTTATGTAACACGGTTCTTTCTTATAGCAATATATTTTAGCTTTGCTCGTATAAATACATTCCAGTAAGTTTTCCAAACGTGAAGGAAACTTATGCTGTTTCAATCTATCTGGTAAGATGACGACTCGTGTATTCCTACACAATCTAGGTAAACCAAGATGGTATCTCAAAGAAATTCCGTGATATTATATCTGAGTTTACTGAAATTGGTTCCAACATTGCATGGCTAGAAACAATTGATAACAACAAAATACTAATCAACGATGACATGGTTGTATCTTGTTGGGATATATGGATGTATCCACGCCTCGAACAGCGTGAACGAGAATACGCTCGTTCATCCCCGGACGTCCCTTGCCCTTACTATACTTGTTCCCCAGTGAGAATATGGGAAGTAGGTCCATCCCGGAATAAACAGGTTAGGGCGATCCCGCTCTCTAAAATGGAGGTAAAAAAGGTCGTTTTTACTTAATAACTTTTGATAGCCTATAGTATTGGACCATTCTATGGAGCGCCAATGATCGGCTAATGCAGTAAAAACAACATTTTCCCAGTTAGACGCCAGATTTTGAAATCGAAAACGAGGCCGCGCTATGTCATCGGTCAACTGAGACAGTCACGTGGTTGTGTATGAAGATTGGGGTGGTTCCTATAAATAGTGCTCCAATGAGAATGCTCGTCTTAGTTTAAAATGGCGGGGTCGAATGACCAATCACTGAAGGGGAGATAGCTGCAACAGTACACTATCACTGTCTGTTATATCTTGATTTAACAGAGTACTATACAGTCTATAAAATTAATTTGCCTTTAAAGAACCAGTCAATGTTGTTTAAACAGCGCGACAGATGTTTGGCCTATTATTATGCAAATTAGATAGATGACAATTTATTTTTTACTTCCATTTGATGCGGATATATATGTCTGTGTGCGCCTCGAGAGGATTTTGCTTAATTCATTACGTGAACTGATTTACTGAGCAAAAACGACCGTTTTACCTCCATTTTGCCCCCGTTAAATGAGCGGAGCAAGAGATCAGCAAGATACTCATCCAAGTATTGTGTGTGCATTTCATACTGCCGTGAGGTACCGGTATGGATCTCTTTCCCTCTCTTCAGTCATCGGCCGTCAGTTTTGTATATTCACAGCCGATAAGGCCTGGTACACACGAGCCAGTTTTCCTTGACAAGTGAGACCCAATTTGTGGAAGACAGTTACGGCCATTCGATATATCCTTCTCTGGTACTGTCATCGTCTATAATACAAGCTTGTAAGCAAGCTAATGGCTACAAACTTCCATAAATTTAGTCTCACTTGCCAAGGAAAACTGGCTTGCGCATACCAGGCCTCATCCTCACGAGCCAGTGTATCGATTGATCTATTGGGATCGATACACTGGCTTGGTTAGTTACCATAAAAGTTCTGGATATAAATAAATGAAGGGGTTTCCCCTGAATCAACCCAAACAGTGAACGCGCTGAGCTGGTGAACACAAATACATTATGACGTCTCCCTATGTAATTGAAACCCGGCACATACATGTACAGCAACTCTACTGGAGTTAATCTTATGTGGAGAGAATTACAATGTTATTTCAAGCGTGATATATTATCAATATCACGAAGTAATGGTGATCATTTTGTAGAGTTCACTTTTGCAGAGTTAACTATTAACTTTTTGACAAGCTCCAAAGTAGACGACTAATTATAATGGATAGACTATAGTACTCTTATGTTATAATCAGTTACCTAATCACCATACACCAATACCCTACAGCTGTTAATGTTGAATAGGTTCTTACGGGCAATGGCCAAATAAGATATTGTACGGTACTGAATGTCACTATACTAAAGTACTGAACACTGCTCTCTCTATACAGAGAGGTTATAAAAAGCGAATACTTCAACTATTACCAAATCTAGGTAAACCAAGATGGGATATCTGAGTTTACTGAAATTGATTATTGCCAGGTAGAATTTAGATTCCGTCTAGTGCAGAATTTCTCGCTTATTGTCATGATGAACAATTCGCATAATATAAACATCATATTAAACTTACCTGGAACCATGAAACTTCTCTCAAGATTTTCGTCAGAGTCGATAATAGGGCACCTTTTCGGGTGATTTGGTGGGCAATGCTTATACTGTGTACTGATGCTACCTTTGTCGCATGTGTACGTATGTGCGGTTTACACAAGAAGGTCACAAACCTCCATTGAAGTTTTTGGGTGTAAGATTATTATCAGGACTTGACTTCCGGCGAACATTGATTGGCCATTATACCTGATCATGACTGGGCCAGATATGGTCTGTGACGTATTTTAAAATGTTTCTGTAATATTTGACTCTCAAATATATCACAACCACCTTTTTCAAATTTTAATTGGAAAAAAATCTGAGCCAGGTTTATTTGATTGGCACCTCCTAAATTTGCCGCAATGGTGTCGGGCTGGATGACCCTATTTCTGGCGGTCTTATCTCGAAAAAATGGTGAGGAATATTTGCTGAATTTTCCATATGTTTGAGCGGAAAGGCCAGGCTACCTGGTGTGGTCGGTCATTTGTGGCGGCGAATATTAGGGAATATAGTTTTCTCAAGATGTGCTCGGCCAATTTACTACATATTAAGAAAGGCGATAGTTAGTGGTTTGTGACGCGAAAGGAACATCAGAACAAGGGGCGAAACTTTTGAAAGAATGTTGTTTTCGTTTTGTAAGAGTTCGCTCCCTTGTGTCGTCCCTAAGTATCACACTCCGCTTGGATTGCATCTTCGTGCACCGAGCCAATTCCATTCCTATAGTTAATAAGGTGTACAATGCAGTTTAATGTATTGTGGGGAAAGGTGGTACAGTATCTCTCTCTCTCTCTCTCTCTCTCTCTCTCTCTGTCTCTCTCGTGCGATGGTAATGGTATCATTACAACCGGCATTCAGCCGTCGTCCATTAAAGAATCATAACATTCCTCCATGGACGATTTTTGGCGCCGTCGTGTGTAACATAAATCCCTTACATTTCAGATATATGTCCATAGATCGTCGAGCCTAAACCGTTATGTGAGTCATTCTACCATTGTGGTTGGTATATTTTCTGTCCTACACCCCTCTGGTACAATTAATTGCATAAGCCTAGAAAATAACTTCAGAGAATATTTCCTTGCATTATTTCTTTGTACATTCAAAAATAATGAATACAGTTTAATAGCCTTTTGGTAATTTTATACTCGATATTATGACTTATTTGTCCGTCACCAGAACAGTTGTGTTGTCTACCCATTGATTATAATCTGTTAATATTTGGGGTGTTTCATATGACAAAATGTGGCAGAGCCTAAACCATTAATCAAAAAGTTAGTTTATCGTGGTCTTACCTGTTCGTAAATAGGAAAAATAATTTATTTGATGCAATTTTCCTCTATCCCCAAGGTATATATCAACACAGTTGTCTTACTTCAGTTCAAGGATCGAATCCTGGAACGGAATATCTGGAAGCTGAAGACGGTATCTTCTAGATGTTCCGTCCCAGGAGATGATACAATTGTTTGAATAACATTCGTTTTTGGTCTCGCCAGCCGGAAAGCCGTCGTTGCGAACTTTTTTGTGAACGGATATGTGAGGTGAAGACAATGCGTCGCAAAGCAAACTTGCCGTCAAAGGACTGTGACCCGAATATAAAAAAAATCACTAATCTCCTTTATTTATAGGGATAGATCAGTGGGAGACCATATATGTCAGGTACCATTATTGAGGTGGAAATCCGCTAAGACAGTCTTTGAAAAGATTGTCTTACTTCGGTTCAAGGATGTGGAACGTTATTAGACTTAATAAAATACATCAGGCCTATGACAAACAGGAAAGCTAATTTGATCGAAAGGTCATGGTCACCGGGTACCAAAATCAGGAGATCAAGGAAGCACATTTTGTGAGTGAGAGTGAATGAGTATGATTTAACGTCGCTTGTATGAGTGGACGCATCAGTGAGAAGCGATGTGTGAGATGCCAAGAATGGGTCAAAAGGTCAAGGCCACTGACCACCAACAACTCATGAAACCTGAAAGAATCATAGATTGATTATTAATGACGTGGCCTATAGTGGCAGGCTCTTGTTTTTCTTCTTCTCCCGACCCTTTTGTTCCATTAACGCCTTGTTATTAACGAAACTCTCTCGAATTTGACACGTATAATACATATAGGATACCATATTTCGAATTTGAGAAAAATATCGCATGTTGGGGTTTTAGTAACTGACTTGATGAACCTGCATGGCGTTGAATGGTGTCGCCATGCTTGCAAAAATACGTACACGTATATGCATATTAGTATTCGCAGTGCCCTGCAAATGCTTGCAGGTTTGCTCAGTACGTGTAAAAGTGGCATCATATATACCCCTTACCAATTCTTCCTTCGGATGCAGGATCGGCCCGACAAAGACAGGGTTAATTTTACGCTCATATACCAGCTGGTGTCACTACGTCCCTTACTCTCCACCGCTGATTCATATCGCCAAATATTCGACTGTTGGTCACTTGGGTAACACAATTACCGACAACCAACGGTAATCGATTTTGTGAACACCATTTTGGATACAGTTGACCTCAGTAACCGAAATCAAGGAATTGTCCTTGATCAGATTGAATGTAGTTATTTTCATATGTAAATTTTCATAACAAATTTGGCTTGTGGTTCAAACCGTCTTTAATGATGTGTGAATTGTTTCTGAAGGGCGGAGGTGTTCTATCTCTACGGCATCAACCTGGTGGCCTCATGCAGTACAACGATCGTTTAGCCGATTTCGAACCCAAACTGTGGATTTATCAGTTCGTACTTTTTAATGCATTACCGGGTCCAGCTATCAACCAATCATCATTATTATGAGAAATCCGACATAAACCAAGCATTACAGCGAAACGATTGGATAACACAGATAAAGCCACAGGGGCTCGTTACCGTTGTTAATTGGTTAAAATAGGTTGATTATGGGGGGGGGGGTCGAGGTCGGTAATAAAAGAGGAAGGGAGGACATTCAAGTTGGCGCCGTCGCCACACCACGCTCACAAAACTCCGGTGTTATATCCCCTTGTCTTCGAAAATCGAATGAACTTTACTTTCAACCGATCGAGGAATGGTCAAATCACATATATCTTACTTCACCTTCTCCCGATCTGGCCTCTTCAGTCAAAAACTTCCATTTACCCGCGCAGTTTTAACCGATATTTCCAGATTGACCGTAATCTCGATAATTTCTCTCGTCATGATGCCCGAGAATGAGCGAGACTTCCTCGCCAGGCACCAAGTTCGTCGCGAGCCGCCCATGACAGAGGAGATCATAATGCCTTTGCTATCGCCTCCTGTAGGCCATGCATAGAGCGTATATGCCTACTGAATTCCGATAAGCAGGAATCATTCTTTGTAGCGCCAATTACAAAATTTCTAGAACTACGACAAATCGGCAGGATGGATCGGCACTGTTACTTGGTACTTTACAACACTTGTTTATTTTCTGTAAGCCGCTGGAGAAAAGAACAAATATGGCTGTGGTATCGTTTAGCCTACAAATTCCTTATATTTGGGGGGTATACATGTACATAGGTTGAGGGAGAAATCTGTATGATATGAAAAAGGAAAATGGTGGGCATATGGGTTTATTAGTGGGCTTGCTATCTGTATCCATTGATGTTGTAATTGGGGCCGATATGAATGTGGGAGGTGAATAGTATCGAGCTGATGACATGAGCCGGGGTTTATGGCCGGCGAGACAGAGTAGATTAGTCACGGACAATAAAGGGAAGGTTGTCAGTGTCTATGTCACACTGTTCAAGGGACCATGTGTAGGAAGGTGTGGGGGACCGGGTTGCACGGCATGTCTTGCATGACCAGCGCCCATCGTACCACGATGGAGGGCCCAAGTAAATCCATCCATCCATCCATGTAGGCCTAAATATCAGCAGTAGGTTTACCCCCTAGCTCAATGGAAGTTTATGGCTCGTTGCAGGCTCAAATTGAAAGCCGATGTATACCGTTTTTAATTGGTTTATTAGGATGATGGGGTTAAGGGATTTCATTACTCCCTCACCCCCGGCCTCCCTGTCAATCGACAATGGGTTTGGGAGAGGGGCATTAACTTTTACAATAATGACTGTTGACCGTCATTAGATAGGGAGAGTTATATATTATATATTAATTATTATCATACAGCTGTCTCCACAAATTTTCAAGCTGATTTTTCTTATTCTCACTGTTATAGACGTTTTCGGAGTTCTTTCTGAAAATATTTCATTCTTCACAGAGATGTGCATCAGTAATCGCAATCTCAAATCAGACTTTTCTTTATCATGCACTCTCACCCCAAGTCATACTACACGTATAGAAATCACGAAACAATGCATAAAATAGCCAAGTCTGGGGACCAAAATGTGTTTAGACTAGGGACCAACCCTAACCCGGTTAGTAACCGTGCTATATTGGTCTCACGTCAGCTGATAGTCGGCTCCCGACGAACCCTGGCAGGCAAGTCTCTCTCATTCTCGGGCACTATGGCGAGAGAAATTATCGAGATTACGGTCAATCTGGAAATATCGGTTAAAATTGGGCGGGTAAATGCAAGTTTTTGCCTAAAGAGGCCAGATCGGGAGAAGGTAAAGTAAGATATATGCGATTTGATCATTCCTCGATCGGTTGAAAGTGAAGTTCATTCGATTTTCGAAGACAAGGGGATATTAAACCGGAGTTTTATGAGCGTGGTGTGGCGACGGCGCCAACTTGAATGTCCTCACTTCCTCTTTTATTACCGACCTCGACCCCCCCCCCCCATAATCAACTTATTTTAACCAATTAACAACGGTAACGAGCCCCTGTGGATAAAGCGGTCTCTAGCGGTCTCTAGCGGTCAATTTGTGAATATAATGCGGTTTGAATCAGCGGAAGAACAAAGAGAGTAAGGGACGTACCAAGATTTTTGAGCGTAGTTAATATTATTTCCTTGAAATACTATGAAGATTCTTTCTTCTCTGGATTGCCTGCCCATCTTGTTCAAAGGCCTTGGGTTCGCTGTCCTCCTTGTTCAAAGGACTTGTCTTCCAACAAAACAGAACACGAAAGGCTTCTTCTTTAAACACAGTTGGGCTAATTCTCGTCTCGCTCGATCCTATTACCTTTGTGCCTGGAGCCACTACACGAAACTGGAAAATATATTACGACCAGGTCATCTGGAAGCAAATTCCATTTTCTGCTAGGAATTCGAGGGTTTCTTCAATTACCGAGAGAGAGGCATATGATGGCTTGAGGTGACGACGGAAGGAAAGAAAGTAGAACACGCTTTCGGCCGAGATGCTCTTCAATCCTCTTGGTTTTTGAAGACGTCGGGAGAAATGTACGTGGAAAATCTGTTCTTCAATTAATTAATCATTCGTTCCGTTAATACACGAGAGATGACGAGACATTTTGGCATCGCGATATATGCTCTCTATGTTTGTATTTTGTAAAGATAATTTTACAAACGTATGTTATACGCCTATATGTACAGCTGTTATGTAACACGGTTCTTTCTTATAGCAATATATTTTAGCTTTGCTGGTATAAATACATTCCAGTAAGTTTTCCAAACGTGAAGGAAACTTATGCTGTTTCAGTCTATCTGGTAAGATGACGACTCGTGTATTCCTACACAAGCTAGGTAAACCAAGATGGTATCTCAAAACAATTCCGTGATATTATAACTGAGTTTACTGAAATTGGTTCCAACATTGCATGGCTAGAAACAATTGATAACAACAAAATACTAATCAGCGATGACATGGTTGTATCTTGTTGGAGTATATGGATGTATCCACGCCTCGAACAGCGTGAACGAGAATACGCTCGTTCATCCCCGGACGTCCCTTGCCCTTACTATACTTGTTCCCCAATGAGAATATGGGAAGTAGGTCCATCCCGGAATAAACAGGTTAGGGCGATCCCGCTCTCTAAAATGGAGGTAAAAAAGGTCGTTTTTACTTAATAACTTTTGATAGCCTATAGTATTGGACTATACCTTCTATGGAGCGCTAAAGATCGGCTAATGCAGCAAAAACAACATTTTCCCAGTTAGACGCCAGATTTTGAAATCGAAAACGAGGCCGCGCTATGTCATCGGTCAACTGAGACAGTCACGTGGTTGTGTATGAAGATTGGGGTGGTTCCTATAAATAGTGATCCAATGAGAATGCTCGTCTTAGTTTAAAATGGCGGGGTCGAATGACCAATCACTGAAGGGGAGATAGCTGCAACAGTACACTATCACTGTCTGTTATATCTTGATTTAACAGAGTACTACAGTCTATAAAATTAATTTGCCTTTAAAGAACCAGTCAATGTTGTTTAAACAGCGCGACAGATGTTTGGCCTATTATTATGCAAATTAGATAGATGACAATTTATTTTTGACTTCCATTTGATGCGGATATATATGTCTGTGTGCGCCTCGAGAGGATTTTGCTTAATTCATTACGTGAACTGATTTACTGAACAAAAACGACCGTTTTACCTCCATTTTGCCCCCGTTAAATGAGCGGAGCAAGAGATCAGCAAGATACTCATCCAAGTATTGTGTGTGCATTTCATACTGCCGTGAGGTACCGGTATGGATCTCTTTCCCTCTCTTCAGTCATCGGCCGTCAGTTTTGTATATTCACAGCCGATAAGGCCTGGTACACACGAGCCAGTTTTCCTTGACAAGTGAGACCCAATTTGTGGAAGACAGTTACGGCCATTCGATATATCCTTCTCTGGTACTGTCATCGTCTATAATACAAGCTTGTAAGCAAGCTAATGGCTACAAACTTCCATAAATTTAGTCTCACTTGCCAAGGAAAACTGGCTTGCGCATACCAGGCCTCATCCTCACGAGCCAGTGTATCGATTGATCTATTGGGATCGATACACTGGCTTGGTTAGTTACCATACAAGTTCTGGATATAAATAAATGAAGGGGTTTCCCCTGAATCAACCCAAACAGTGAACGCGCTGAGCTGGTGAACACAAATACATTATGACGTCTCCCTATGTAATTGAAACCCGGCACATACATGTACAGCAACTCTACTGGAGTTAATCTTATGTGGAGAGAATTACAATGTTATTTCAAGCGTGATATATTATCAATATCACGAAGTAATGGTGATCATTTTGTACAGTTCACTTTTGCAGAGTTAACTATTAACTTTTTGACAAGCTCCAAAGTAGACGACTAATTATAATGGACAGACTATAGTACTCTTATGTTATAATCAGTTACCTAATCACCATACACCAATACCCTACAGCTGTTAATGTTGAATAGGCTCTTATGGGCAATGGCCAAATAAGATATTGTACGGTACTGAATGTCACTATAGTACTGAACACTGCTCTCTCTATATAGAGAGGTTATAAAAAGCGAATACTTCAACTATTACCAAATCTAGGTAAACCAAGATGGGATATCTGAGTTTACTGAAATTGATTATTGCCAGGTAGAATTTAGATTCCGTCTAGTGCAGAATTTCTCGCTTATTGTCATGATGAACAATTCGCATAATATAAACATCATATTAAACTTACCTGGAACCATGAAACTTCTCTCAAGATTTTCGTCATAGTCGATAATAGGGCACCTTTTCGGGTGATTTGGTGGGCAATGCTTATACTGTGTACTGATGCTACCTTTGTCGCATGTGTACGTATGTGCGGTTTACACAAGAAGGTCACAAACCTCCATTGAAGTTTTTGGGTGTAAGATTATTATCAGGACTTGACTTCCGGCGAACATTGATTGGCCATTATACCTGACCATGACTGGGCCAGAAATGGTCTGTGACGTATTTTAAAATGTTTCTGTAATATTTGACTCTCAAATATATAACAACCATCTTTTTCAAATTTTAATTGGAAAAAAATCTGAGCCAGTTTTATTTGATTGGCACCTCCGAAATTTGCCACAATGGTGTCGGGCTGGATGACCCTATTTCTGGCGGTCTTATCTCGAAAAAATGGTGAGGAATATTTGCTGAATTTTCCATATGTTTGAGCGGAAGGCCAGGCTACCTGGTGTGGTCGGTCATTTGTGGCGGCGAATGTTAGGGAATATAGTTTTCTCAAGATGTGCTCGGCCAATTTACTACATATTAAGAAAGGCGATAGTTAGTGGTTTGTGACGAGAAAGGGACATCAGAACAAGGGGCGAAACTTCTGAAAGAATGTTGTTTTCATTTTGTAAGAGTTCACTCCCTTGTGTCGTCCCTCAGTATCACACTCGCTTGGATTGCATCTTCGTGCACCGAGGCTGTCCAATTCCTATAGTTAAAGGAATAGACAACATTTGGCAAACGTAAACTGCGACTGAAAGAACAATCCAAACTGTGCCCAAAAATATTTTTTTCCTATTTTTGAGATTCTTTCTAACGAAGAAAAATACTCCCAAACATTGGGAAAATAACCAGATGTGTTGAATGAAGGGAGCCGCCATCTTTATGCCATCTTTATGGTTTAACCAATGAGCGGCCGAGTGATGTTCACGTGACAACTAGCTCATGACGTCAATGGGCCAGAGAGCAAACATGGCAGCAAGTGATTTTCAACTTTTTCCAAGTATCCGACGCCTTGCATTTCCTGGAGTTTTAACCTGACTGATGACAATGGCTGGCTGGGCGAAACCATGCTTTCATCTACGCTGCTTGGGGGCAGTGTCGAGGGATACAAGAAGTGTCAGGCGTGTTCGAGCCCATTGAAGACGATCTACCGTAGAAATCGGTCGAAGATGTACAATGTATATACCGTAGAAGCCGGCCGGGTCGCGGATTTCGTTTAGTCGGCTCTGTTGTGAGATGTCCTGTTAGGAAACGATCAGACGAGCACATGTGCAAGTGCTGGCTGACATTAGCTGACAAGGATTTATTCCATAAACTTTCTCAGGTAAATTTTCTCGCACGCTAGATATTTGGGTGGGTGTTTAACGGCCGTGTCATGCTGAACAGTTTCTTTCGGTAACAGTTCAACGGTGAGAAAAATCTCCGGACAATCTTTTCCCGGAGAAATGAGCCTCCAGCTAAGGCAGATTTAGTTTCGTTTTCTGGCTGAGTGCCGGTCTTTGTTGAGGCTCGATTCTTTGAATTGGTAACACAGAAATCAGAATTATTCCCAATTTCGGTTACATTAAACAATCTCAGTGAGTTACTGCCGAATTATGTTGACGCATGTTGGCGTATAGTGATCAGCTGAAAAGTATTAGCCTATAACGAAAGCATATTTTATCAGACAACTCGATGCTGTGTTTTTTTGACACTTAGACAGTCTAGACGACAGATCAACCCCGATTTCTCAACAAGGATAAGATCATTGTTATTGTACAAACATTAGCCAGTATTTACAGGGTACAGAATACAAGAATGTATCCACACCTGCTGGCCTATTGGGCTGCGATTATTCCAGTGCATGGCAAACTGTGTTTCCTCCCAGTTCACTGCAGTGTTCTGCGGCCCAGTGACGTCACTAAACTTGCCGTAATGGCGGCGCCCTTACAAGCCACAGAATTTATCATTGACGGCTTCTTATTCGGTTGGAAAAAATTGCAAAATTGAAATAAAAATCGTTTTGGACACTCCTGGAATTGTTCTTTCATTTGCAATATACGCTTATCAAAGGTTGTCTATTCCTTTAATAAGGTGTACAACTATGAATGCAGTTTAATGTATTGTGGGGAAAGGTGGTACAACTGTTTTCTAATGATTTAAGTACAGCTTGCCAGCACTGCCATCTCGGAGTTAAATCAGCATACAAATTACTATCCTCGGTTCACTATATAGCTGAAATATTGCTGAACGCGACATTAAACCTTAATTCTCTCTCTCTCTCTCTCTCTCTCTCTCTCTCTCTTGTGGTATATTTTCTGTCCTACACCCCTCTGGTACAGTTAATTGCATAAGCCTAGAAAATAATTTTAGAGAATATTTCCTTGCATTATTTCTTTGTACATTCAAAAATAATGAATACAGTTTAATAGCCTTTTGGTAATTTTATACTCGACATTATGACTTATTTGTCCGTCACCAGAACAGTTGTGTTGTCTACCCATTGATTATAATCTGTTAATATTTGGGGTGTTTCATATGACAAAATGTGGCAGAGCCTAAACCATTAATCAAAAAGTTAGTTTATCGTGGTCTTACCTGTTCGTAAATAGGAAAAATAATTTATTTTGATGCAATTTTCCTCTATACCCAAGGTAAATATCAACACAGTTGTCTTACTTCAGTTCAAGGACATGGATTAAGGATCAAATCCTGGAACGGAATATCTGGAAGCTGAACACGGTATCTTCCAGACATTCCGTCCCAGGAGATGATACAAATTTCAGGGTCTCGCTGGCAATGCTTGTTTGAATGACATTCCTTTTTGGTTTCGCCAGCCGGAAAGCCGTCGTGGCGAACTTTTTTGTGAATGGATATGTGAGATGAAGACAATTCGTCGCAAAGCAAACTTGCAGTCAAAGGACGGTCCATGTCACTGTGACCCGAATATAAAAAAAATCACTAATCTCCTTTATTTATAGGGATAGATCAGTGGGAGACCATATATGTCAGGTACCATTATTGAGGTGGAAATCCGCTAAGACAGTCTTTGAAAAGATTGTCTTACTTCGGTTCAAGGATGTGGAATGTTATTAGACTTAATAAAATACATCAGGCTTATGACAAACAGGAAAGCTAATTTGATCGAAAGGTCATGGCCACCAGGTACCAAAATTAGGCGATCAAGGAAACACATTTTGTGAGTGAGAGTGAATGAGTATGATTTAACGTCGCTTGTGTGAGTGGACGCATCACTGCGAAGCGATGTGTGAGATGCCAAGAATGGGGTCAAAAGGTCAAGGTCACTGACCACCAACAACTCATGAAACCTGAAAGAATCATAGATTGATTATTAATGACGTGGCCTATAGTGGCAGGCTCTTGTTTTTCTTCTTCTCCCGACCCTTTTGTTCCATTAACGCCTTGTTATTAACGAATTGCTCTCGAATTTGACACGTATAATACATATAGGATACCATATTTCGAATTTAAGAAAAATATCGCACAGCATGTTGGGGTTTTAGTAACTGACTTGATGAATCTGCATGGCGTTGAATGGTGTCGCCATGCTTGCAAAAATACGTACACGTATATGCATATTAGTATTCGCAGTGCCCTGCAAATGCTTGCAGGTTTGCTCAGTACGTTTAAAGTTGGCATCATATATACCCCTTACCAATTCTTCCTTCGGATGCAGGATCGGCCCGACAAAGACAGGGTTAATTTTACGCTCATATATCAGCTGGTGTCACTACGTCCCTCATGCTCTCCTTGTTCCACCGCTGATTCATACCGCCAAATATTCGACTGTTGGTCACTAGGGGGCGCTTTGAATACACAATTACCGACAACCAACGGTAATAGATTTTATGAACAGCATTTTGGATACAGTTTACCTCAGCAATCGAAATCAAGGAATAGTCCTTGGTCAGATTGAATGTAGTTATTTTAATATGTTAATTTTCATAACAAATTTGGCTTGTAGTTCAAGCCATCTTTAATGATGTGTGACTTGTTCCTGAAGGGCGGAGGTGTTCTATCTCCATGGCACCAACCTGGTGGCCTCATGCAGTACAAGGAAAGTTGAACCGATTTCGAATCCAAACTGCGGATTTATCAGTTCGTACTTTTTTCTGCATCACCATGTCCAGCTATCAACCAATCAGCGTTAGTATGAGAAATCCGAAATAATCCAAGCATTACAGCAAAGCGATTGGATAACACAGATAAAGCGGTCTCTAGTGGTCAATAGGTGAATATAAGGCGGTTTGAATTAGCTGGGTATAACAAAGAGAGTAAGAGACGTAGTGAGACAAGCTGATTTTTTAGCGTAGTTAATATTAAATTCTTGAAATACTATGAAGATTCTTTCTTCTCTGGATTGCCTGCCCATCTTGTTCAAAGGCCTTGGCTCGCTGTCCTCCGTGTTCAAAGGACTGTCTTCCAACAAAACAGAACACGAAAGGCTTCTTGTTTAAACACAGTTGGGCTAATTCTCGTCTCGCTCGATCCTATTACCTTTGTGCCTGGAGCCACTACACGAAACCGGAAAATATATTACGACCAGGTCATCTGGAAGCAAATTCCATTTTCTGTTAGGAATTCGAGGGTTTCTTCAATTACCGAGAAAGAGGCATATGATGGCTTGAGGTGACGACGGAATGAAAGAAAGTAGAACACGATTTGGCCCGAGATGCCCTCCAATCCTCTTGGTTTTTGAAGACGTCGGGAGAAATGTACGTGGAAAATCTGTTCTTCAATTAATTAATCATTCGTTCCGTTAATACACGAGAGATCACGAGACATTTTGGCATCGCGATATATGCTCTCTATGTTTGTATTTTGTAAAGATAATTTTACAAACGTAGGTTATAAGCCTATATGTACAGCTGTCATACGTCTTACCTAACACGGCTCTTTCTTATAGCAACATATTTTAGCTTTGCTCTAATAAATACATTCCAGTAAGTTTTCCAAACGTGAAGGAAACTTATGCTGTTTCAGTCTATCTGGTAAGATGAGGACCCGTGTATTTCTACACAATCTAGGTAAACCAAGATGGTATCTCAAAGAAATTCCGTGATATTATATCTGAGTTTATTGAAATTGGTTCCAACATTGCATGGCTAGAAACAATTGATAACAACAAAATACTAATCAACGATGACATGGTTGTATCTTGTTTGGGTATATGGATGTATCCACGCCTCGAACAGCGTGAATGAGAATGCGCTCGTTCATCCCCAGACGTCCCTTACCCTACTATACTTGTTCCCCAATGAGAATATGGGAAGTAGGTCCATCCCGGAATAAACAGGTTAGGGCGATCCCGCTCTCTAAAATTGAGGTAAAAAAGGTCGTTTTTACTCAATAACTTTTGATAGCCTATAGTACTGGACCCTTCTACGGAGGGTCAATGATCGGCTAATGCAGCAACAACAACATTTTCCCAGTTAGTCGCCAGATTTTGAAATCGAAAACGAGGCCGCGCTATGTCATCAGTCAACTGAGACAGTCACGTGGTTGTGTGTGAAGATTGGGGTGGCTCCTATAAATAGTGATCCAATGAGAATGCTCGTCTTAGTTTAAAATGGCGGGGTCGAATGACCAATCACTGAAGGGGAGATAGCTGCAACAGTACACTATCACTGTCTGTTAATATCTTGATTTAACAGAGTACTACAGTCTATAAAATTAATTTGCCATTTGAAGAACCAGTCAATGTTGTTTAAACAGCGCGACAGATGTTTGGCCTATTATTATGCAAATTAGATAGATGACAATTTATTTTTTACTTCCATTTGATGCGGATATATATGTCTGTGTGCGACTCGAGAGGATTTTGCTTAATTCATTATGTGAACTGATTTACTGAGCAAAAACGACCCTTTTTACCTCCATTTTAGAGAGCGGGATTGCCCGTTAAACGAGCGGAGCAAGAGATCAGCAAGATACTCTTCCAAGTATTGTATGTGCATTTCATACTGCCGTGAGGTACCGGTATGGATCTCTTTCCCTCTCTTCAGTCATCGGCCGTCAGTTTTGTATATTCACAGCCGATAAGGCCTGGTACACACGAGCCAGTTTTCCATGGCAAGTGAGACCAAATTTGTGGAAGACAGTTACGGCCATTTATATATCCTCCTCTAATACGGTCATCGTCTATAATACAAGCTTGTAAGCAAGCTAATGGCCACTACAAACTTCCATAAATTTAGTCTCACTTGCCAAGGAAAACTGTCTTGCGCATACCAGGCCTCATCCTCGCGAGCCAGTGTATCGATTGATCTATTGGGATCGATACACTGGCTTGGTTATAGTTACCTATACGAGTTCTGGATATAAATAAATGAAGGGGTTTCCCTTGAATCAACCCAATCAGTGAACGCGCTAAGCTGGTTGATTAGGCCAATCCGCTGCGAGGTATGAGATGTGACAGGTTTCAATTTCATCGCGGGCCAAACTGCTTTGATGTCAAACGGAAATCGACATCGGAAGTCAAAGCAAAAACTGCAGACTGGGGATACCGACATGCTAATTCAAAACAAGCGCGGAGGATGAAATGTACGAGATTGTATAATAGAACTCAAGAACTCATTAGAATCATCGAAAATGTCCAGGTAAACCCTCTGCGAGGATTTAGGATTTACCTGGACTTATGAAGATGACCAGGCCTAAAAGGGGAATAGTTGGACCTATATATCTTCACGTCGTGGATGTCCGCTGTCATCATGGGTTATCCCATGTTCGTAAACGAAGTCAAATTCTGCGCCAAACGCTTCGAACTAACCTTCGTATATTAGCCCAACGATTGTCTTCAAATGGAAGTCCAGAGACATCCATCCGTAATTCAGCAACGCGATCAAGATATCAGAAGGATCTCAAGGCGAAGTTCGGGGCAGAGTTTATCGGCTATTCATTCGCACGTGCCCGTTTCTTGAAATTTTTCTGAGTATACAATATAATATTGTACTTCATGCCAATTGAACAATTTCTTGTATATGCAATACTTTATTTTAGGCACTTCTACCGCACCTGTTCTGTGGCCGTTTACCCATCCAAACATACAAGGTCCTTTAAATCGGTGTGTAATACCGAGCGCGACTGGGAAGAACACTATTTTGATCTCGGCGTTGCTGATGTCAGCTGTCATAACAAAGTTCTACTCGTATACCGGTGCAAACAGGCCCAGGCAATCTCTGTCGAGTTTATGCCTGGGTTAACGCAGATGCAGGCTGTTGTACACTTGGATTGGAAAGACTATTATGAGTGATAAATTGTACCCATATAAGGAACACAGTCCCGTCAACCTAATTGGGCATTTCCTGTTCGTCAGATTATCTGCGCACTTCGACATTTTCCACTCCAGATATGGCAGAAATATGTCCATATCATAGATAAATCGTCGCTCATTAGGCCAGAGACCCGCTTTGAGTGAAGATAGTAGGGCGCCTTTTGTTAAGAAGATGGGCGTCATACAGCTTATGGTGAATTACATGCATGAATCGGAGAAGAAATTTTACAAGAATTATTCCGTTTCACGATTATTCAAGAGGAGATCAGCGCAGAAACCACCTTCATAATTAGACCTTTAAGGCTGCTTGACACTTCCTCGTTGGAGCGCTCAGGTAATTTGCCCTCATCAGTCCATTTTCTTCGGGAGACCATTCATGAACATGAATTCCGGTTTCTGTCTCTCTTGTGGAAACACGAGTGAATAGCGCCAATTAACCCCGTTACCGAAGCTGTGGCATTATTTATGGTCGACCGGAGAAAATAAAATGATCAGATTGTATCAACAGTTAAACTATAAGATGGCACGAGTTGTTGTCAATACTAGATTGACATGTATCGGTTCCGGTGTGGGAGCGTATCAAAACTATACTGGGTTACGAGTACACCAACTAGAAGTAAATCAACTAGAAGTCTGCAACCTTAGATTGGACTAGCTACACTGAGAGAAATAAGGTGGTCATGTTTGATGGTCCAGCAATTTTACGTGGGGCGTTAACCTCATTGGTCCAGCTGACCACCTTAAGATGGTCAAGGAATTAACCACTTTGGTGGTCCAAGTGAGTTCTCCCAAGGGCGAACTATTGACTAGCTTCTGCTTTGCAAGCACCTATTTTCATTGCCCCATATAATATATATCAACCCAGCTTTCTGCAAATGCAATATGGCGACGAAGCAGATGATCCACAAGTGCGCAGGGACATGCAGATATCACCCACACGTCATCCCACACGTTTATATGTCAGTAGCTTCAAGTTGGACTCACATGTTGGTCAAGCTGACTATCCAGGGTGGTAGGTCAAGCTGACTACCCGATGGTAACGCTGACTACAAAATAATGTGTGATCGATCTGATTTACCACCCAAGGTGGTCATATTTACTCACCAGGTAATAAATTATGAATACAATAGTTGCCAGAGGAACCCATTTCGGTGGTCCTGACGCTGGACCATCAAAAAGTTGTCATTTTTGGCCACCTTATTTCTCTGAGTTTTCAATGCATTGGCCATCGCCCCTGCTTATAACGCATGATGTGACGTAGTTACGCAATAAGATTGGTATGTGGTGTGTTTAAAACAAAAACCGAGTGATGTATCACGGAAGATGAGCTGATGCTGGAATTCAACTACTGAGCCTCTGAAACCTACATGATTAGTGTTACTCATGATCTCCGCGTGTAGACGCCCTATCTCGTCTTTATGGTGTTCTATTTGGGCCAAGTTTGCGTCGCGTGGTGACTTTTAGAAACCCACTCGCCACGCGCCGTGGACACTCCGGCGCGCGGCGACTGGCGACTTTCTGCTATCTCTTAACCTGCAAAAACTCGCCAGTCGCCACGCGTCTTTCGTGTGTAGAGACTTTCTAAAAGTCTAGTGGTCTAGGCTGTTTGACAGTGCTGTCTAGCTATTCTAATCAAATGTTACACAATTCTAGTTGATTTGCTCCTGGTAGTACCAATATCATTGTGGCAAAGATATAGAATGGTGTTTCTCCAGTAGCTAAGAGAATGGCGTAAATCTATAAAAGGGATATCTCTGATTCCTTGCTATTTAAGCCAAGCTTTTACTCAATTTATCGACATTTTGTCTCTCTTCTTTCCTTCTCGAACCAGAAGCTCAACCTAGATCTGGTATTTGAGAGTTATTTTCATTTGCCAATCTTTTATCGTCGAACATGTTCTTTTGCTCCCTCTATGTCATCACGATGGCGGTATCCATCAAGAAGCGGTCGTCACTACAATAGCGGTTTGACAGAAGGAAATTGAATTTTGCCCCATCCAGAAGAGTTATCAATCGATCCAATCAACGCTGAATCATTCTTACCGAATACCAGTTCAAGAAATCACAAGTCTCGCCCAGTCCATACGACGACCTCTTCAGTCCCTATTATTCTCAATATTTTTATGGACAAATGAGAGGTTGTTACGTTCGTTAAGGGATATTATGTGGACGAGGCGGCTTAAATTGGGACCGCATGTAAGGGCTCATTGAGAATGTAAAGAAATATAACGGCGGCTTCAGACGGCGTCCGCATAAAAATATTGAAGAATTGATCGGCATATTATAAAGTTATTGTGCTCTTAGGTTTAGTAATCCTCGAACTAAATGATGTTACTATTTGAACGTCCATATCTTTTTCTACAAACTGCATATAAGTATCCCAAAATATCGCTTGACAAGGGCACTACTCAACTGAGGTGTCCAAGGGCGATGATGAGATATTCTTTCTTTGAAAATATCCAGATACTATGCACTCGAAATTGTAATTACCAACTCGAAATTTTGGCTAAGTCGAAATTTTAATCCAGTATATCTAACTTTTCGGCTATTATCTCGTTGAATTCTCATAAATTGAAAGTCGACCTGGGGTAATGCGTTTTGCATGATCGTTTTGCAAGGCGAACACGATATCCTATCACATACATCGCAATGCGAAAAAATACCGTATTGAAACATCGCAAGACGAACAAGATACCGTATGGAAACATCGCAAGGCGAACAAGATACCGTATGGAAACATCGCAAGGCGAACAAGATACCGTACGGAAACATCGCAAGGCGAACAAGATACCGTATAGAAACATCGCAAGGCGAACAAGATACCGTAAGGAAACATCGCAAGGCGAACAAGATACCATATGGAAACATCGCAAGGCGAACAAGATACCGTATGGAAACATCGCAAGGCGAACAAGATACCGTATGGAAACATCGCAAGGCGAACAAGATACCGTATGGAAACATCGCAAGGCGAACAAGATACCGTATGGAAACATCGCAAGGCGAACAAGATACCATATTGAAACATCGCAAGGCAAACAAGATACCGTATTGAAACATCGCAAGGCGAACAAGATACCGTATGGAAACATCGCAAGGCGAACAAGATACCATATGGAAACATCGCAAGGCGAACGAGATACCGTATGGAAACATCGCAAGGCGAACAAGATACCGTATGGAACATCGCAAGGCGAACAAGATACCGTATTGGAACATCGCAAGGCGAACAAGATACCGTATGGAAACATCGCAAGGCGAACAAGATACCGTATGGAAACATCGCAAGGCGAACAAGATACGTATGGAAACATCGCAAGGTGAAGAAGATACCGTATGGAAACATCGTAAGGCGAACAAGATACCGGATGGAAACATCGCAAGGCGAACAAGATACCGTATGGAAACATCGCAAGGCGAACAAGATACCGTATGGAAACATCGCAAGGCGAACAAGATACCGTATGGAAACATCGCAAGGCGAACAAGATACCGTATGGAAACATCGCAAGGCGAACAAGATACCGTATGGAAACATCGCAAGGCGAACAAGATACCGTATGGAAACATCGCCAGGCGAACAAGATACCGTATGGAAACATCGCAAGGCGAACAAGATACCGTGTGGAAACATCGCAATGCGAACATGATACCGTATGGAAACATCGCAAGGCGAGCAAGATACCGTATGGAAACATCGCAAGGCGAACAAGATACCGTATAGAAACATCGCAAAGCGAGCAAGATATCGTATGGAAACATCGCAAGGCGAACAAGATACCGTATGGAAACATCGCAAGGCGAACAAGATACCGTATGGAAACATCGCAAGGCGAACAAGATACCGTATCCAAACATCGCAAGGCGAACAAGAGACCGTATTGAAACATCGCAAGGCGAACAAGATACCGTATGGAAACATCACAAGGCGAACAAGATACCGTATTGAAACATCGCAAGGCGAACAAGATACCGTATGGAAACATCGCAAGGCGAACAAGATACCGTATGGAAACATCGCAAGGCGAACACGATATCGTATCACAAACATCGCAAGGCGAACAAGATACCGTATTGAAACATCGCAAGGCGAACAAGATACCGTATGAAAACATCGCAATGCGAACAAGATACCGTATGAAAACATCGCAGGGCGAACAAGATACCGTATTGAAACATCGCAAGGCGAACAAGATACCGTATTGAAACATCGCAAGGCGAACAAGATGCCGTATTGAAACATCGCATGGCGAACAAGATACCGTATGAAAACATCGCATGGCGAACAAGATACCATATACAAACATCGCAAGACGAACAAGATACCGCATCAGAAACATCTCAAGGTGAACAAGATACCTCATTAAAACATCGCAAGGCGAACAAGATACCGTATCACAAACATCACAAATCGAACAAGATACCGTTTAGAAACATCGCAAGACGAACAAGATATCATATAAAAACATCGCAAGACGAAAAAGATACCTCATTAAAACATCGCAAGGCGAACAAGATACCGTATAGAAGCATCGCAAGCCGAACAGATACGATTTAGAGACATCGCAAGGTGAACAAGATGACGGATCAGGAACACTAATGCCCAAGTCTCACTTAAGCGAACTTGTTTACGAAACTTTCGCAATGTTTACTAATGTTTCGCAATAAACCGCTTTACAAAAGCCGGGTTTCCCGTCATTTGGGGCGAATAGATACGACATGTTTACGAATAATTACGACTGTTTGCGATGAAGTTGCGAACAAATGCGATACTTTTACGACAGTTAGCGATATTCGCACCCAAATTGAGGCGATTCAGTGCGATACAGTTGCGAATATGTGCGATGTATTTGCGAACGTTTACGAAGTGCGTACGACTACTTCCCATTATTTCACGATGTCTTGCGAATACGTACGAAGGTTTTACGGCGTTTTTATGACAGTTGGGGTCACGTGGCGAATTGTGTCATGATTGTGGTAAATTTGTTGTAAAAACGTGATAAAAACATTGTATAAAAGTAGCAAACTCCTCGTTTATGGCAACGATTATTCTTAACTAGTCGTTAAATTCGCAACGGTGTCGTAACTTAATCGTAAGTCATCGTAAATTAGATGTACAAGACTCGTCATAGTCGTAAGTGCAATCGCAATTTATCGCAAATAATCGCAATATGTTCGGCGGTTCTGTCGTAAAGTAAGTGCGACTTTCGTATATTTGTCGGAAAATGTTTACGATTACTTCGTATACCATCGTTTCCTGTCGTAAGTTATCGTAACTATTCGTACTTATTTTTAACGATTATTAACGGAACTGTTACCAATAAGGCGATTAAATTACGACTTAATTACGATGCATTACCACGTAGTTACGACGACTTACGATTATTTACGATAAAATTACGAATATTTGCGATTTAAGGCAAAATCGCATTGCTTGGCGAATTTTTTGAACATTTTGAAATTGGCGCGGCGATGAAACCGACGCGACGATTTTCTTACGAATTGAAGCGATGACTTACGAATCATGGCGAATGTCTACGAACAGCTTGCGAGTATCTTACCAATACTTACGATCTAAAATCGTCAAGTTTCGTAAACAAGTTCGCTTAAGTGAGACTGGGGCTTTACATCGCAAGGAACTCTGGTGCATCGGCCTCATATATGTTCGAAAGTGCAAAATTTGTTACGAGTATATTGGAATTGTGCAAAGAACAAAATATCCCAACCACGTAATTGGGTGTTTCTTATTCAAGGGGTCGAAT
This sequence comes from Hanleya hanleyi, assembly GCA_036873755.1. Lineage (NCBI taxonomy): Eukaryota > Metazoa > Mollusca > Polyplacophora > Lepidopleurida > Hanleyidae > Hanleya > Hanleya hanleyi. Next base: position 99,890 of record JAVTVY010028498.1, read on the forward strand.
TTTCTGCGCTCTTTGGCTTTTTCCACTCCCGATATGGCAGAAATATTTCTATAACTATTGTTAAATGGTCATTAGGCCAGAGACCCGCGTTGAGTGAAGATACCAGAGCGCCTTTTGTAAGATGATGGGCGTCATACAGCTTATGGTCAATTACATGCACGAATCGGAGAAGAAATTTTACAAGAAGTCCTTTAACGATTATTCAAGAGGAAGTCAGCGCGGAAACCACCTTCATAATTAGGGCTTTAAAGCTGCTTGGCACTTCCTCGTTGGAGCATTCAGGTAATTTGACCTCATCAGTCCATTTTCTCCTGGAGACCATTCATAAAATGAATACCGGTTTCTGTTCCTATTTTGCGGAAACATGAGTGAATAGCGCCAATTTAACCCCGATATGAAGCTGTGGCATTATTTATGGTCGACCGGATAAAATAACATGATATCGTTATAAATAACATTATCTATCCAAGTTTGACGTATCCCACACATATGTCATATGCATGAACAGCAGCATCCTCGCGAGCCAGTGTCGATCGATCTGTTAGGATCGATACACTGTCTCGGTTAGTTACCCATACGAGTTCTGGATATGAATAGATCAAGGGGGTTTCCTCTAAATTAAACCAATCAGTGAACGCGCTAAGCTAGTTGATTAGGCCAATCCGCTGTTAAGTATGAGATGTGACAGGATTCAATTTCATCGCAGGTCAAACTTCTTTGATGTCAAGCTGAAATCGACATCGGAAGTCAAAGCAAAAACCGTGGAGTTGGGATACCGACACGCTAATTCAAAACAAGCGGGGGGAGGAAATGTACGAGATTGTATAATAGAGGCATCGACTCAAAAACTCATTCGAATCACCAAAAATGTCTAGGTAAACCCTCTACGAGGATTTAGGATTTACCTGGACTTGTGAAGATGGAACAGCTGCAATGGAAATCCGATTGTTGTGCGGCTCGTCAATGCCAACCAGTCAGCTAGGCAGACTATTTACCTATAACAGTTTGTCAAGTATCAGTCGAACATTGGTATTGCTCCTAAAGTAAGAGATTGATTTTGACTAAAATCACAGTCTAGTTTGAGTATACCACATCAATAATTCTAGAAAACATAAAGAAATAAAACAATAACAGTACATACATACAAATAGTGTTTTATTTCTTTTTCTGGAATACGTTATTAATAAATAATCAATTTGCTGATGAATTAGATCGCATCTGTTGGTTATCATTAAATTATCCATCGCACACTATTGCGCAATTCCACATACGGTACCAGGGTTATGTCAAAGATACATCACGCCGAGATCAGTAATTTGTTAACGCATCGCATATCTGTGTTCATAAACAAAAGTACCGGTAGTTTTCTTGGATGGGTCTTGTTTGAAGTTAATAACGAAGTTAATAATCGCGCATTAGTACTAAACCATAAACTCTTTTATTTGAAATAGCGACGGAATAAGACAAAGGCACCGAAACATTACGCCGCATAGCCTCACGATCAGGAAGTTTGAGCACCAGGAAAGCAGTGGTTGTCTGCAGGATCCGTGTCCATTAGACAATCTCATTCCGGTTACTTAGAGCTTCTTTGAAACTTTAATCCACGGGGTGGTCAGATAATTAATTGCATAAACAGTTCAAATAGATAGTATACAATGTCCAATATCAGGAGCAAGTACGGCAATATAGTCAAATGGTGACACGACAAAATGTACGCCAAATCTTGGCAAGGCGATGACTTCCGTTACTATTGAGACCAGCTTGAGACGAAAAACCGGGAGAAACACCTCAAATTAAATGAGATCCTTCGGGTGTAGAATCAAGGGAAAATCTATTTCATTTGGATATATATATTATCTCCTGATAAGGGAGAAATACAACGAGGACTATGTGAGCGGAAACACATCTTATAGCTTGTGGTGCGCCTCACGTGCGGCGGACCGGTTTACACCGGAGAAGTGCAAAATCCTTACACCTTACTATGACTTCGACGGAATAGACCGAGCAGTCGCGAATGATCCATCGAATGATATGGACTATATATTGGACTATTACGAGTTCATGTGACTGCTGAACAGATCACGTGACTAGTCTATAGCAGTCACTGGCAGATTCGAAAGCTAACAATGATGTCACCGAGACTAACATGCGACACTTTCAATGTTAAAACTGATCATTTGTAATTTTATTCTCATGGGTCATAACATTCATGATTGTCATACATTCGACATAAATTTGGGGTCCGCATAATTTGCCGATCGACTGTTCCTGCGTCCTCTTTATAGCAATTTAATTAATATTAAATTCTGTCTGCTCTCTCATTTGGATATGTCGCTTGTAGGACCTAACCGGCTTGCAGTAACGCGAGTGTCAACCAATCCTGAGAACTCTTCATAGTGCTTTGAAGGGAACATAATGGTAGGGGATTTTTGGTTGGCTCAGCCAGAGCATAAGCTACGCTGGCGGGGTAACTTCTGATGTTGCCGCGCTCCCGCCAGATTGGCACCATAATGCGGGGTAGAAATATGGACTGGTCCTTGGCATAAACCTTGGGTTAAATCGGCGACGATGACCCTTTCTCCCTCCACGACTGCAAGATCCTACATAGCGACATATACGATTGGGGAGCATTGATAGGATATTAAATTATTAAAATTGTCTATTTATATAGTGGCTTGATTTCAATATGTGATATGATGCTCTATTTCTACAGCATCACGCGAGATTTATTAGAAAATATGATATCCTCAATATAGAACCATCAGAATGAAAATAGCGCACCTTGAGAGAAAAATACATTTTCAACCCGAATTATTAATAGGAATCCAATTGCGGATAATCACGACCACGTGACTTGATGTTCTTTCTATTCTTACAGCATCACATGAGAATTAATAGAAAATATATGACATCCTCAATAAAATCACGAAAATGAAAATAGCTCACATCAACGGCAAATATCCTTATGTTTTGCACGTGTTACAGGTACAGTCATACTCCTTCCGTCCAATTAAGTATTACACGGCGTGTCTTCTTGGCTGGAATTAATCAATATTCTCATTAAATACAAAATCCGGAGTTAAGCATGTCGTTTGATGTGGAATAAGTTCCTATTTAAGCCATATTTATTGATTTTCGTCGAGCGTCTGTTCTCTTTGGCGTAATCAGTGAGATGAAAGACATTCAATCGATATATATATTCAGACCAAGAAGGATGTCTAGCTCCGTCTAAGAGTCTTTGTTGTGGAGACTTTCCACAAATTACATGTATACTGACTGATACTATTGTTTCAGTCGGTGGGTCTGCATTTCTGTAAATATTAATATTAAAAGAGTCATTAGTAGTAGTGTTACGTGATTACAGACCCTATTGACCTACTTTTTTGTTCCCCCCGGTGGCGGAGTGTGGCGGAACTTGGAGGTCACGGGAGGGGATTCCCCAGTGGGGGTTTCCCAATGACGATCACGTGATCAAGGCATGTCTAGACTTGTTCTGGGTTGTACAGTTATGCCATACGGAGGATGGGTACTAGTATTTCGCTGACGTCCTAGTAATAAACATAATCTATAGGTGTTGTGGCGGCTGATGTGGGTGGTGGTGGGTGGTGGGTTTAAGATGGCGGATTGTGGTGGTGGGTGGTGGGTTTAAGATGGCGGCTTGTGGTGGTGGGTGGTGGGTTTAAGATGGCGGCGGATTGTGGTGGTGGGTGGTGGGTTTAAGATGGCGGATTGTGGTGGTGGGTGGTGGGTTTAAGATGGCGGCGGATTGTGGTGGTGGGTGGTGGGTTTAAGATGGCGGATTGTGGTGGTGGGTGGTGGGTTTAAGATGGCGGATTGTGGTGGTGGGTGGTGGGTTTAAGATGGCGGCTGGTGGTGGTGGTGGGTGGTGGGTTTAAGATGGCGGCTGGTGGTGGTGGGTGGTGGGTTTAAGATGGCGGCTGGTGGTGGTGGGTGGTGGGTTTAAGATGGCGGCCGGTGTGAGTGGGTGCAAGATGGTGGTATCTGCTAAAAAAAATTTGTGTTTTATTTTTCCAACTTTAAAACGGGTCTCATTTTTTGCAATAAATGTGAGTTCACTGCAGCATGTTTATCGAAAAGAAAAAAACTAGGAAATTTTCCCCATTTGACACCCATAGCTGTACTCACATTTTTGCTTGCACACTGTATAGTGCTGTGTTACCGTAGCCCCAAGGATAAAATTTTCCTAGTTTTCTTTCGATAAACCAGCTACAATTTTCAGGGTCACATTATAAGGCTGTGAGCAACATACTTGACGTATTTTTACCCAGGAAAACCGATTTATTTCCAGTGTACCGGGTTTTCCACACTACCTAACCATAACCTTATGGGTTTAAAAATCGATAAAATTATTAAAAATAGTGGCTTAGTCTATCGCTACCCTGCTAAATTTTTTAAATGCTACACCATGAGTTGCTCCAGTTCAACTTGAAATAAAATTTATACGTGCACTCGCATTTATTGCAAAATCACACCCGTTTAAAATTGGAAAAGAAACACAAAAATATTTCTCCAGCGTAAGTGAGCACAAAAAATTTAAGATGGCGGCTGGCATACTTCATATGCATATCACGGCCTTAAAGCTAGATGTAAGATGTAATCTACTTCACATTTTAGTAGTATAAAAAGCGCAAGTCCTATTGACCTTGCCCCTCCAAAGAAAATCGTGACCGATTCATTGTCAAAATCGGCTCTATTTTACAGGAGTATATACGATCAGGATGAGGCGACGTGACCGATCGAGATCTCCCTTGGCGCGTGAGAATGTGAGAGGCGAACACGACTTTCCTGAGGATCCAGCTGTGCCTCCCGCTGACGCCTTGCCCGAAGACCACCCTGTGAGTGACATCTATCGGCGCCATTGGAGCACCATCCGACGATGTTTCCACCGTCATCGCCCTATTCAAGATTTGTATAATTTCCGGCTACAGGACCTCACGTATCTTCCTAACTATGCCGAGAACATTTTCAGAGACCAAGTGACAGCATTCAAAGTGAATATGACATTCGGCTATATTCTACGGCACAAAGAGACGGATCAGGTACGGTATTTTTATCCGAGCAATAATACCTATGTGTTTGACAAACCATTCACCATCATCAATCGTGCGTCACTGGAGCCCCTCATCGACCAACTGACTACGTTGGACCCATTGGAATGGGCCCAGTTGCAACGCCCCAATACCAAGTGGACTGTGGAAATGGTCACCAACGTGACATTTTTCGTGACCAAAATGAGAGATCATCCGATCGGTGCCCCTGTACTACTACCCCCTTGGCTACTCAATCGAAAAGGACTGTATGCATTAACCGGAGGAAAAAATGGACCCTACAAAGACCAGAAATGTCTGTTCCGGTGTTTAGCCATTCATTTGAACGAATGTCATCCCCAGGCTTGTGACAGAGTGGCCAATATCTATTGGAGACAATATTTACAGGAACAAGGCCTAGATCCGCGGCACTTCCGGGAGTCCCATTCAACAATTTGGATGTCGTGGAGTCCCTGTTCAACGTCAATATCTTTGTGTACCGTTTACTACGGGAAGAGAAGGAGGATGAGGAGGAGGGTCATGACACATTTGTGGCTGAATTGGTGCATCGGTCTTCAGAACGGTATGCTTCCACCATGAAAGTCAACATCTTCGACGACGGCGGGGTGAATCATTTTTCCCTGATCTATGATATGAGTCTGTACGCGCAATCCTACAGTTGTGCCCAATGCCATCGGGTGTTTAAACAGTCCAGCCATCTTCACTCCCACGAGAAGATTTGTGACCACACTGTCAAACGGAAATTTCCTGGCGGTGTGTACCATAACATGCCCACCATCTTCGAGGAACTGGCGGATGAAGGTCTCATCCGCGGATCATACCGGAAGAGCATCGTTATTTCCCCTACCGGGCATGTTACGATTTCGAGGCGATGTTGGAACCGATGGATGCGGCCTCGGCGAAAACACAGTGGACACAGCGCCATATTCCCCTGAGTGTGAGTATTTCCAGCAACGTACCTGGCTATGACGCTGCACCCGTCTGTTTCGTGTCCACCGGCGACGCCCATGACTTGATTACCCGGATGATGGACTATTTAGAGGAAGTGAGTGCGGCCAGTACAGAACTATTGGTGTCCAAGTTCCAGGACGTACTGGACCAACTCGACGACCGGATTCCTACACTGGGTGTATCGTTCAGTGACGATGAAGAGTCCGAGATGGAGCATAGTGGGCAAATATTTGACAGAGAAGAAATGGAGCATAGTGGGCAAATATTTGACAGAGAGGAAATGGAGCACAGTGGGAAAATATTTGACAGACAGGAAATGGAACACAGTGGGCTGCAACTGCAGGATGTGCCTTTACCTAAACCGTATGCAGAGAAATTGAAAATCCGCTTCCTGCAATACTTAGGCCAGTTACCGGTGCTCGGATTCAACTCGGGGCGATACGATCTGAACATGGTGAAGGAATTTCTCTACCCTTACTTGGCCCAGTCCGATACCATCAAGTCCGTCATCAAAAAGATCAACAACCACATGGCCCTCACCACCACATCACTCCATTTCCTGGATGTACGGAACTACTTAGCTCCCAATTACAGCTACGATCAGTGGGTGAAGGCCTATGACTGTGCACAAACCAAAGGGAGGTTCCCTTACACCTACATATCGACGCTCGACCGCTTGGAGGAAACACAGTTGCCACCCCGGGACGCGTTCTATGACGATCTCAAGCAAGTGGAATGTCCGGAAGACACGTACCGGGAACTACAGCAGGTATGGAATGACCAACACATGCAGACCTTGCGAGATTTCCTGGTGTGGTATAACAACTTAGATGGGGTCCCTTTCCTCGAAGCGGCCGAGAAAATGGTTCAACTCTTTCGGCATCAAATGCACGTCGACATCTTCAAGGAGTGTTTGAGTTTACCGGGTCTCGCGCTTCGCCATCTCTTCCAAGAGTGTCCTACCTACTTCTCGCTGATACAACAAAAAGATGAGGACATGTATGATTGTTTAAAACAGAACATCGTCGGCGGACCGAGCCTTATTTTTCACCGCTACCATGAGAAGGATGTCACGACTCTTCCCGGTGGGAAACCCTGTGCCAAAATCATTGGATTTGACGCCAATGCCCTGTACCTGTGGTCTCTCGCCCAACCCATGCCCAGCGGGCATTATACGCGTTGGTGGGCAGACGGTCAACATTTCACACCTCAACGTACACCGTACAAACATCTCGCCGACCAGTGGTTGGATTGGGAAGCCGATCGACGGGGAATTTATATACGCCATCAGACCAACGCCACAGAGAAGCGCATAGGAGATCGTCGACTCCCCGTCGATGGGTTTGCCCTTGTACAAGGAACACCGACCGTATTTCAATTTTATGGGTGTTACTGGCACGGCCACCAATGTCCTACGGTGCGTTGTGCTTTGGCCACCAAGACGCCTCCCGCTTCTTTGGCCCGCCGTTTCAAGGATTCTTTGGGTGCCGTACCCCCCAAGACATCACCAGCCACTTGCAGTCCACTGCGCACCGCTTGTTTGCCGATCGCTTTGACCCCACGCGTCACCAAGGGCAGAAACGTTTTGACGATGCTCCCGAGTATGTTCCCCAGTCCATGGCCTCGTTGCATGCGTGTACCCGCAAAGACAGGAAAGTTACCCCCGGCCTGTTTGGTGTAATGATCGACGTAACTGGCTGTATGGCATTGATAAGGCACCTTCATTATGCAAAGTGAACCGCTCGGACTTGACGGAAATGAAGTGTCAGCACCACTTTTCCTCGTTCGAATGCCACCGGTCGTCCCGTGTCGTCTCTTATATCGATGACGATGGAGCTAATATCGGTCTGACTGACCGGTAGATACACGATATGCCTGAAACTGTGGGTGACTTGAGCTCCATACGTGCCTTTCACCGGGCAGACGCGCAGTAGAGGTACGTTGCTGTCGCCGACAATGTGTGCATCGACCACGTCCGAGTAGACGTACAGGCCATACATACCACCACGCATGTCCATCGGGATGTGGCCTATCTCGCCGGTGGGGCCAGCGTACCCCTGGTAATTGAAACCCAGCATTTGATGTAGAGTAGCACTGAGTTCGACACTCACGTTGGGGCTGAGCGTGAGATTGGCCTTGTCGTTGTGTGCGTTGTAATCGAAGTCCACATGATTTTTGAAGGGGAAAGATTTGATGGGTTTTGAAGTATTCGTGACGTCTCGTAGAGACTTATAATGCATCAGACTTCTCAGCCCACCCATGAACTCCTTGGGGGTATCGTATTGACCTTCGGGTAGTTTGAGTCGAGTTTCTTGTCCTTCGTAGGTCACCTCGTACCATACTTCATTGGCTCGCACGTTGTACCACGAGTAAGGGTATTGGATATCCACGAGTCCACATTCCCAGCGTCCAGGTAAATGCAACGGTTGCGGTAACTGGGTCACGTACTTGGTCAAGGTGTTGTCAGGAAATACATCAGCCGAGCTGTTACTGGGTAGGGTGAGGTAAAACATGATGACTGAGCTGTCCTGCTGCTGCTGTTGGTTTTAATACTTCTCCCAGCCCTTGGGCGCTAATCGTCGTGATGGTCGCGGTGATTTAGCTCTTGGTGGTTGCAGGTGGTGGCGTGGTAAAAGGGGTGAAAACGTAGGTGCCCGCCGTGGTGGTGATTTGGGTGGTGACTCCGGTTCCCAAGGTTCTGGTGGTGTACTCACATTCTGCATAAAGGCCCAGCGCTCGGGGTTCCCCACCAATTCCTGTGGTACATGCATGTCTTTCAAGCCTTGAGCGAAGACCTCCCATCCTCGAGGATTCGTGTGCGTTCTGCGTTGACGCATCAGGTCATTCACTAAATCCGTCATGTGGGTCCCGGGGACCACCTGATTCTGTACCAGGAGTTCGCCTTTATCATTCCAAGTCATGTTAGGATTCTGTTTCATCCGTTGTAATACCAGGCCAGCTTGTTTCTTGAACGAGGCAGGTACACTCTTCAGGACTTCGTCTTCCACCCACTGTGGAGCTGTGGAAGGTACCCCACCCGGCTGTTGGAACGGTGCTGAGGTCGGCGGTGTGTCACGTGGTGATGGTGGTGGTGGTGGAGCAGAGAGGGTTTTGTATTGGTCCATGAACGTCATGTACCGCTGAAGCGTCTCATTGTACCGTTGTACTTTCTCACTATCGCTTAACCCCGGTCTCTGTAAGATCTGTTGCATCTCTCCATCGAGGGTGTTTATCGTCTTCACCGTAGAAGGGACAGGGTAGGGCGATTGGAGGTTTTGAAGGAGCCGAGGTTCGACGAGGACCATTTTTTTCGTGTGGTTCATTGTCGGCCGAAGAGTCCACCCAATACTGGACCCAACACGGAAGCGGCCAACGGTGCTAAGATGGCCCCGAGAAAGCCGCCTTTCTGTAACACCTTTTTCTTTTGTGTTTGAGACACTCGCTTCTGGACTAAGGTTCTTAGACCTGTCTTATGCTTGGTCAACTTGGTCTTCTGAGCCGGAGTCAGTGGTACGTTGCCTTTTAAGATATTGAGTCCAATCTCGCACAGACAGCACACGAGAGCAGGGTCTGCACCGCGTACAATGGTTCGCATCAACTCGGGTGGGGCCGTCTTCAATACACGGAGCGTATGAGCGTGCTTCCGTACTCGCGCAGACATCCTGTACAACTAATGCTAGAACCCACAATTCTGCTCTTTTTATCTACTTCAGAGAACATAACCCTGCTGTGGTATTCATTCTTTTTTTTATTATCCCCATCATCAAAACACACACACCCCAGCTGGGGAGCCACTGTAGGTGTGTTTACATTATTTTTGCATGTACACGTGGTGAGTCTCTCCGGGAAAGATGCCGGTCCGTAGTCGAAGGTGGTCGGGGGTGGTTTGCTTCAGGTCGAAGAGCATATACCCGTTCTGAGGGGTTGTGGCATCTTTAAAGGCTTCCAATGCAAACGGTGTGCGGCCGGGATACATCTGTCTCGCCAGGTGCAGCAGTTGAGTGGTATCTCTCGAGTTTTTGAAGACCACCATGTAGTGGGCATTTAAGCTGATGTTCCGATGTTCTTTGTTTTTACTGAACAGATTCTGCACAATGTAGATGATGCTGAGCCGTCGATGCTGGCTGCCTTTGGTAAAGAGTTGGGTGACCCGACTGTCCGTCTCCGCCATGAGATCATCCAGAACCACCAAGGTGTCGGGTTCCAAATCGGCCAGGTTAGGTAGGCCTTCCACGAACGTGATGTGGGGCATTGCTGCATACGCTTCTTGCCATTCTCCGTAACACCACACGACTCTGGCAATGGGTGGAGTGATCATGCTGTCGGCGTGTTGAAGGAGCTTCCTGACGAAGTGCGTTTTGCCGGAGCTCGTCGGTCCTGCGATGACGCAGGTGAAGGGATGCTGCCACCGAGGGTCCATGGTTGGAGGTGTATCCGCTGTCGTGGTAACCCGCTCTTGTAAATTTGGTACGAGTGAACTGGAGTGGTGGTGGTGGGCACAACATCGGTTGTCGTTGTCTGTTCACGTTCAGGGATGATGATGGTGGTGATGGGTACAACGTGGGTCGTCGTCGTTGTCGGTTCACTGTGAGGGATGAAATCCGGTGGGTCTTCAGACGTAGTGGATGTACTTGGTGTAAGTGTGGAGCTTACACTCGTTGTGGCTTGTACACGGGGTGTAGAGGTGGTGGTGGTGGTGGTGACTGGGCTGGATACGACTGGTGCTCTCTGTAGACCGGTTTCACTGATGGCTGGTGTTCTCAGTTGGTTAAGTAACGTGCTGACATAGGCTACGTCGTAAAACACACCTCCGTACAACACACTCAGCAGGGTTAGCACTAGTACACCAAAGACCACTTGCACTTTGCGCGTTTTGGAAGACGTTGTGTTCAGAGACGGTTGCACCGTGTTCATGGTTGGACGTGGAATGAAGGAGGACGGCAGTGGTGTCTGGCTTTATAGTCGTTTCACCTGGTTGGCAGCGACCCAGAAATTGAAGGAACTGGGCCAGCCTTGCCATTTCACGAAATGAAACAGTTTGCCACGTCGACGTTCCGTTTTCAAAATCTGTTCCACCGTGTAGTAGTCTTGCTGTGATTTTACGACAGGCTGTAATTCCATCTCGTAAAACGTGCCTAGCAGCGGTTCCCCTTGAAGATCTTCCAGTTCATAGACTCGCCGCTGTCGGGGTAGGCGCCGTTTAATCAGGAAGTGCTCATCGCCCCAGTTGGGCAAGTAACTTTTCTCGAACTTGCCCTTGACTTTACTGATCCGTACAGGGTCCCCGACCTTGAACATCTCCTTCGTCGTTCGCTGCGATGGCCTGGGGTACAAGACACGCCGGACTGGGGCTTCATTGCGTTGGGTCACGGTAATGGGAGCTCTCTGTATACTTCGATGATAGGCTCGATTGTAACCCCTCACCAGTTTCGGGAGAACATCGATGTACCGCCGTGTATTCTTATAGGTGAAATATTTATACATGCGACCTTTAAATGTCCTGTTGAACCTTTCCACCACGGATGCCTTGGTCTCGTTGTAGGTATGGAAGAAAAACACCTTCTGGGCTTTCAGAAAGGCTTGGAACGGTCTGTTGAGGAATTCCGTGCCTTCGTCGGTTTGCAAATACAAAGGTTTGCGCCCGGTCTTGAAGATGTCTTTGAACGCCGCTATGAGATTCGCTCCCGCTTTCGTCCGGATGGGTACCACCCACGCATACTTGGATAGGATATCGATGCACGTCAAGATATATCGATTCCCATCGTTGTGTTTGGCAAAGGCGCTCATATCGACCAAATCCGCTTGCCACTGGGCATCTATTCCTCCCACGATGAC